>CAMPDV010000499.1:0-283800 GCA_946699065.1 Loxodes magnus | reverse complement strand
CTTAAAACTGAAATTCTACCTTCTTTTCTTACTTTACTTCTTCACTTTTCTAAATACTTAATAATTCTCAAAGCAAACTCCTTAAAACTGAAATTCTACCTTCTTTTCTTACTTTATTTCTTCACTTTTCTTAATATTTATTACTTCTCAAAGCATACTCCTTAAAACTGAAATTCTACCTTCTTTTCTTACTTTACTTCTTCACTTTTCTAAAAACTTAATAATTCTCAAAGCAAACTCCTTAAAACTGAAATTCTACCTTCTTTTCTTAATTTACTTCTTCACTTTTCTAAATACTTAATAATTCTCAAAGCATACTCCTTAAAACTGAAATTCTATCTTCTTTTCTTACTTTACTTCTTCACTTTTCTTAATATTTATTACTTCTCAAAGCATACTCCTTAAAACTGAAATTCTATCTTCTTTTCTTACTTTACTTCTTCACTTTTCTTAATATTTATTACTTCTCAAAGCATACTCCTTAAAACTGAAATTCTACCTTCTTTTCTTACTTTACTTCTTCACTTTTCTAAAAACTTAATAATTCTCAAAGCAAACTCCTTAAAACTGAAATTCTACCTTCTTTTCTTAATTTACTTCTTCACTTTTCTAAATACTTAATAATTCTCAAAGCATACTCCTTAAAACTGAAATTCTATCTTCTTTTCTTACTTTACTTCTTCACTTTTCTTAATATTTATTACTTCTCAAAGCATACTCCTTAAAACTGAAATTCTATCTTCTTTTCTTACTTTACTTCTTCACTTTTCTTAATATTTATTACTTCTCAAAGCATACTCCTTAAAACTGAAATTCTATCTTCTTTTCTTACTTTATTTCTTCACTTTTCTAAATACTTAATACTTCTCAAAGCATACTCCTTAAAACTGAAATTCTACCTTCTTTTCTTACTTTACTTCTTCACTTTTCTAAATACTTAATAATTCTCAAAGCATACTCCTTAAAACTGAAATTCTACCTTCTTTTCTTACTTTACTTCTTCACTTTTCTAAATACTTAATAATTCTCAAAGCATACTCCTTAAAACTGAAATTCTACCTTCTTTTCTTACTTTACTTCTTCACTTTTCTAAATATTTATTACTTCTCAAAGCATACTCCTTAAAACTGAAATTCTATCTTCTTTTCTTACTTTACTTCTTCACTTTTCTTAATATTTATTACTTCTCAAAGCATACTCCTTAAAACTGAAATTCTATCTTCTTTTCTTACTTTATTTCTTCACTTTTCTAAATACTTAATACTTCTCAAAGCATACTCCTTAAAACTGAAATTCTACCTTCTTTTCTTACTTTACTTCTTCACTTTTCTAAATACTTAATAATTCTCAAAGCATACTCCTTAAAACTGAAATTCTACCTTCTTTTCTTACTTTACTTCTTCACTTTTCTAAATACTTAATAATTCTCAAAGCATACTCCTTAAAACTGAAATTCTACCTTCTTTTCTTACTTTACTTCTTCACTTTTCTAAATACTTAATAATTCTCAAAGCAAACTCCTTAAAACTGAAATTCTATCTTCTTTTCTTACTTTACTTCTTCACTTTTCTTAATATTTATTACTTCTCAAAGCATACTCCTTAAAACTGAAATTCTATCTTCTTTTCTTACTTTACTTCTTCACTTTTCTTAATATTTATTACTTCTCAAAGCATACTCCTTAAAACTGAAATTCTATCTTCTTTTCTTACTTTACTTCTTCACTTTTCTTAATATTTATTACTTCTCAAAGCATACTCCTTAAAACTGAAATTCTATCTTCTTTTCTTACTTTACTTCTTCACTTTTCTTAATTTTTATTACTTCTCAAAGCATACTCCTTAAAACTGAAATTCTATCTTCTTTTCTTACTTTACTTCTTCACTTTTCTTAATTTTTTATTACTTCTCAAAGCATACTCCTTAAAACTGAAATTCTACCTTCTTTTCTTACTTTACTTCTTCACTTTTCTAAATACTTAATAATTCTCAAAGCAAACTCCTTAAAACTGAAATTCTACCTTCTTTTCTTACTTTATTTCTTCACTTTTCTTAATATTTATTACTTCTCAAAGCATACTCCTTAAAACTGAAATTCTACCTTCTTTTCTTACTTTACTTCTTCACTTTTCTAAAAACTTAATAATTCTCAAAGCAAACTCCTTAAAACTGAAATTCTACCTTCTTTTCTTACTTTACTTCTTCACTTTTCTAAATACATAATAATTCTCAAAGCATACTCCTTAAAACTAAAATTCTATCTTCTTTTCTTAATTTACTTCTTCACTTTTCTAAATACTTAATAATTCTCAAAGCATACTCCTTAAAACTGAAATTCTACCTTCTTTTCTTACTTTACTTCTTCACTTTTCTAAATACATAATAATTCTCAAAGCATACTCCTTAAAACTGAAATTCTACCTTCTTTTCTTACTTTACTTCTTCACTTTTCTAAATACTTAATAATTCTCAAAGCAAACTCCTTAAAACTGAAATTCTACCTTCTTTTCTTACTTTACTTCTTCACTTTTCTAAATACTTAATAATTCTCAAAGCATACTCCTTAAAACTGAAATTCTATCTTCTTTTCTTACTTTACTTCTTCACTTTTCTAAATACATAATAATTCTCAAAGCATACTCCTTAAAACTGAAATTCTACCTTCTTTTCTTACTTTACTTCTTCACTTTTCTAAATACTTAATAATTCTCAAAGCATACTCCTTAAAACTGAAATTCTATCTTCTTTTCTTACTTTACTTCTTCACTTTTCTAAATACTTAATAATTCTCAAAGCATACTCCTTAAAACTGAAATTCTACCTTCTTTTCTTACTTTACTTCTTCACTTTTCTAAATACTTAATAATTCTCAAAGCATACTCCTTAAAACTGAAATTCTACCTTCTTTTCTTACTTTATTTCTTCACTTTTCTTAATATTTATTACTTCTCAAAGCATACTCCTTAAAACTGAAATTCTATCTTCTTTTCTTACTTTACTTCTTCACTTTTCTTAATATTTATTACTTCTCAAAGCATACTCCTTAAAACTGAAATTCTATCTTCTTTTCTTACTTTATTTCTTCACTTTTCTTAATATTTATTACTTCTCAAAGCATACTCCTTAAAACTGAAATTCTACCTTCTTTTCTTACTTTACTTCTTCACTTTTCTAAATACTTAATAATTCTCAAAGCAAACTCCTTAAAACTGAAATTCTATCTTCTTTTCTTACTTTACTTCTTCACTTTTCTTAATATTTATTACTTCTCAAAGCATACTCCTTAAAACTGAAATTCTATCTTCTTTTCTTACTTTACTTCTTCACTTTTCTTAATATTTATTACTTCTCAAAGCATACTCCTTAAAACTGAAATTCTATCTTCTTTTCTTACTTTACTTCTTCACTTTTCTTAATATTTATTACTTCTCAAAGCATACTCCTTAAAACTGAAATTCTATCTTCTTTTCTTACTTTACTTCTTCACTTTTCTTAATATTTATTACTTCTCAAAGCATACTCCTTAAAACTGAAATTCTATCTTCTTTTCTTACTTTATTTCTTCACTTTTCTTAATATTTATTACTTCTCAAAGCATACTCCTTAAAACTGAAATTCTACCTTCTTTTCTTACTTTACTTCTTCACTTTTCTAAATACTTAATAATTCTCAAAGCATACTCCTTAAAACTGAAATTCTACCTTCTTTTCTTACTTTACTTCTTCACTTTTCTAAATACTTAATAATTCTCAAAGCATACTCCTTAAAACTGAAATTCTACCTTCTTTTCTTACTTTACTTCTTCACTTTTCTAAATACTTAATAATTCTCAAAGCAAACTCCTTAAAACTGAAATTCTATCTTCTTTTCTTACTTTACTTCTTCACTTTTCTAAATACTTAATAATTCTCAAAGCATACTCCTTAAAACTGAAATTCTACCTTCTTTTCTTACTTTACTTCTTCACTTTTCTAAAAACTTAATAATTATCAAAGCATACTCCTTAAAACTGAAATTCTATCTTCTTTTCTTACTTTACTTCTTCACTTTTCTAAATACTTAATACTTCTCAAAGCATACTCCTTAAAACTGAAATTCTACCTTCTTTTCTTACTTTACTTCTTCACTTTTCTAAATACTTAATAATTCTCAAAGCATACTCCTTAAAACTGAAATTCTATCTTCTTTTTTACTTTACTTCTTCACTTTTCTAAATACTTAATAATTCTCAAAGCATACTCCTTAAAACTGAAATTCTATCTTCTCTTCTTACTTTACTTCTTCACTTTTCTAAATACTTAATAATTCTCAAAGCATACTCCTTAAAACTGAAATTCTATCTTCTTTTCTTACTTTACTTCTTCACTTTTCTAAATACATAATAATTCTCAAAGCATACTCCTTAAAACTGAAATTCTACCTTCTTTTCTTACTTTACTTCTTCACTTTTCTAAATACTTAATAATTCTCAAAGCATACTCCTTAAAACTGAAATTCTATCTTCTTTTCTTACTTTACTTCTTCACTTTTCTAAATACTTAATAATTCTCAAAGCATACTCCTTAAAACTGAAATTCTACCTTCTTTTCTTACTTTACTTCTTCACTTTTCTAAATACTTAATAATTCTCAAAGCATACTCCTTAAAACTGAAATTCTACCTTCTTTTCTTACTTTACTTCTTCACTTTTCTAAAAACTTAATAATTCTCAAAGCATACTCCTTAAAACTGAAATTCTACCTTCTTTTCTTACTTTACTTCTTCACTTTACTAAATACTTATTACTTCTCAAATCATACTCCTTAAAACTGAAATTCTATCTTCTTTTCTTACTTTACTTCTTCATTTTTCTAAATACTTAATAATTCTCAAAGCATACTCCTTAAAACTGAAATTCTACCTTCTTTTCTTACTTTACTTCTTCACTTTTCTAAATACTTAATAATTCTCAAAGCATACTCCTTAAAACTGAAATTCTACCTTCTTTTCTTACTTTACTTCTTCACTTTTCTAAAAACATAATAATTCTCAAAGCATACTCCTTAAAACTGAAATTCTATCTTCTTTTCTTACTTTACTTCTTCACTTTTCTTAATATTTATTACTTCTCAAAGCATACTCCTTAAAACTGAAATTCTATCTTCTTTTCTTACTTTACTTCTTCACTTTTCTTAATATTTATTACTTCTCAAAGCATACTCCTTAAAACTGAAATTCTATCTTCTTTTCTTACTTTACTTCTTCACTTTTCTTAATATTTATTACTTCTCAAAGCATACTCCTTAAAACTGAAATTCTATCTTCTTTTCTTACTTTACTTCTTCACTTTTCTTAATATTTATTACTTCTCAAAGCATACTCCTTAAAACTGAAATTCTATCTTCTTTTCTTACTTTACTTCTTCACTTTTCTAAATACTTAATACTTCTCAAAGCATACTCCTTAAAACTGAAATTCTACCTTCTTTTCTTACTTTACTTCTTCACTTTTCTAAATACTTAATAATTATCAAAGCATACTCCTTAAAACTGAAATTCTATCTTCTTTTCTTACTTTACTTCTTCACTTTTCTAAATACTTAATACTTCTCAAAGCATACTCCTTAAAACTGAAATTCTACCTTCTTTTCTTACTTTACTTCTTCACTTTTCTAAATACTTAATAATTCTCAAAGCATACTCCTTAAAACTGAAATTCTATCTTCTTTTCTTACTTTACTTCTTCATTTTTCTAAATACTTAATAATTCTCAAAGCATACTCCTTAAAACTGAAATTCTACCTTCTTTTCTTACTTTACTTCTTCACTTTTCTAAATACTTAATAATTCTCAAAGCATACTCCTTAAAACTGAAATTCTACCTTCTTTTCTTACTTTACTTCTTCACTTTTCTAAATACTTAATAATTCTCAAAGCAAACTCCTTAAAACTGAAATTCTACCTTCTTTTCTTACTTTACTTCTTCACTTTACTAAATACTTATTACTTCTCAAATCATACTCCTTAAAACTGAAATTCTATCTTCTTTTCTTACTTTACTTCTTCTTTTTTCTAAATACTTAATAATTCTCAAAGCATACTCCTTAAAACTGAAATTCTACCTTCTTTTCTTACTTTACTTCTTCACTTTTCTAAATACTTAATAATTCTCAAAGCATACTCCTTAAAACTGAAATTCTACCTTCTTTTCTTACTTTACTTCTTCACTTTTCTAAAAACTTAATAATTCTCAAAGCATACTCCTTAAAACTGAAATTCTACCTTCTTTTCCTACTTTACTTCTTCACTTTTCTAAATACTTAATAATTCTCAAAGCATACTCCTTAAAACTGAAATTCTACCTTCTTTTCTTACTTTATTTCTTCACTTTTCTTAATATTTATTACTTCTCAAAGCATACTCCTTAAAACTGAAATTCTACCTTCTTTTCTTACTTTACTTCTTCACTTTTCTAAATACTTAATAATTCTCAAAGCATACTCCTTAAAACTAAAATTCTATCTTCTTTTCTTACTTTACTTCTTCACTTTTCTAAATACTTAATAATTCTCAAAGCATACTCCTTAAAACTGAAATTCTATCTTCTTTTCTTACTTTACTTCTTCACTTTTCTAAATACTTAATACTTCTCAAAGCATACTCCTTAAAACTGAAATTCTACCTTCTTTTCTTACTTTACTTCTTCACTTTTCTAAATACTTAATAATTCTCAAAGCATACTCCTTAAAACTGAAATTCTACCTTCTTTTCTTACTTTACTTCTTCACTTTTCTAAATACTTAATAATTCTCAAAGCATACTCCTTAAAACTGAAATTCTACCTTCTTTTCCTACTTTACTTCTTCTTTTTTCTAAATACTTAATAATTCTCAAAGCATACTCCTTAAAACTGAAATTCTACCTTCTTTTCTTACTTTACTTCTTCACTTTTCTAAATACTTAATAATTCTCAAAGCATACTCCTTAAAACTGAAATTCTACCTTCTTTTCTTACTTTACTTCTTCACTTTTCTTAATATTTATTACTTCTCAAAGCATACTCCTTAAAACTGAAATTCTATCTTCTTTTCTTACTTTACTTCTTCATTTTTCTAAATACTTAATAATTCTCAAAGCATACTCCTTAAAACTGAAATTCTATCTTCTTTTCTTACTTTACTTCTTCACTTTTCTAAATACTTAATAATTCTCAAAGCATACTCCTTAAAACTGAAATTCTACCTTCTTTTCTTACTTTACTTCTTCACTTTTCTAAATACTTAATAATTCTCAAAGCATACTCCTTAAAACTGAAATTCTATCTTCTCTTCTTACTTTACTTCTTCACTTTTCTAAATACTTAATTATTCTCAAAGCATACTCCTTAAAACTGAAATTCTACCTTCTTTTCTTACTTTACTTCTTCACTTTTCTAAAAACATAATAATTCTCAAAGCATACTCCTTAAAACTGAAATTCTATCTTCTTTTCTTACTTTACTTCTTCACTTTTCTTAATATTTATTACTTCTCAAAGCATACTCCTTAAAACTGAAATTCTATCTTCTTTTCTTAATTTACTTCTTCACTTTACTAAATACTTATTACTTCTCAAATCATACTCCTTAAAACTGAAATTCTATCTTCTTTTCTTACTTTACTTCTTCACTTTTCTAAATACTTAATAATTCTCAAATCATACTCCTTAAAACTGAAATTCTACCTTCTTTTCCTACTTTACTTCTTCACTTTTCTAAATACTTAATAATTCTCAAAGCATACTCCTTAAAACTGAAATTCTACCTTCTTTTCTTACTTTATTTCTTCACTTTTCTAAATACTTAATACTTCTCAAAGCATACTCCTTAAAACTGAAATTCTACCTTCTTTTCTTACTTTACATGAGCACTTTTCTAAATACTTAATAATTCTCAAAGCATACTCCTTAAAACTGAAATTCTACCTTCTTTTCTTACTTTACTTCTTCACTTTTCTAAAAACTAATAATTCTCAAAGCATACTCCTTAAAACTGAAATTCTATCTTCTTTTCTTACTTTACTTCTTCACTTTTCTTAATATTTATTACTTCTCAAAGCATACTCCTTAAAACTGAAATTCTATCTTCTTTTCTTACTTTACTTCTTCACTTTACTAAATACTTATTACTTCTCAAATCATACTCCTTAAAACTGAAATTCTATCTTCTTTTCTTACTTTACTTCTTCACTTTTCTAAATACTTAATAATTCTCAAATCATACTCCTTAAAACTGAAATTCTACCTTCTTTTCCTACTTTACTTCTTCACTTTTCTAAATACTTAATAATTCTCAAAGCATACTCCTTAAAACTGAAATTCTACCTTCTTTTCTTACTTTATTTCTTCACTTTTCTAAATACTTAATACTTCTCAAAGCATACTCCTTAAAACTGAAATTCTACCTTCTTTTCTTACTTTACATGAGCACTTTTCTAAATACTTAATAATTCTCAAAGCATACTCCTTAAAACTGAAATTCTACCTTCTTTTCTTACTTTACTTCTTCACTTTACTAAATACTTATTACTTCTCAAATCATACTCCTTAAAACTGAAATTCTATCTTCTTTTCTTACTTTACTTCTTCATTTTTCTAAATACTTAATAATTCTCAAAGCATACTCCTTAAAACTGAAATTCTACCTTCTTTTCTTACTTTACATGAGCACTTTTCTAAATACTTAATAATTCTCAAAGCATACTCCTTAAAACTGAAATTCTACCTTCTTTTCTTACTTTACATGAGCACTTTTCTAAATACTTAATAATTCTCAAAGCATACTCCTTAAAACTGAAATTCTACCTTCTTTTCTTACTTTACTTCTTCACTTTTCTAAATACATAATAATTCTCAAAGCATACTCCTTAAAACTGAAATTCTATCTTCTTTTCTTACTTTACTTCTTCATTTTTCTAAATACTTAATAATTCTCAAAGCATACTCCTTAAAACTGAAATTCTATCTTCTTTTCTTACTTTACATGAGCACTTTTCTAAATACTTAATAATTCTCAAAGCATACTCCTTAAAACTGAAATTCTACCTTCTTTTCTTACTTTACATGAGCACTTTTCTAAATACTTAATAATTCTCAAAGCATACTCCTTAAAACTGAAATTCTATCTTCTTTTCTTACTTTACATGAGCACTTTTCTAAATACTTAATAATTCTCAAAGCATACTCCTTAAAACTGAAATTCTATCTTCTTTTCTTACTTTACATTAGCACTTTTCTAAATACTTAATAATTCTCAAAGCATACTCCTTAAAACTGAAATTCTACCTTCTTTTCTTACTTTACTTCTTCACTTTTCTAAATACTTAATAATTCTCAAAGCAAACTCCTTAAAACTGAAATTCTATCTTCTTTTCTTACTTTACTTCTTCACTTTTCTTAATATTTATTACTTCTCAAAGCATACTCCTTAAAACTGAAATTCTATCTTCTTTTCTTACTTTACTTCTTCACTTTTCTTAATATTTATTACTTCTCAAAGCATACTCCTTAAAACTGAAATTCTATCTTCTTTTCTTACTTTACTTCTTCACTTTTCTTGATATTTATTACTTCTCAAAGCATACTCCTTAAAACTGAAATTCTATCTTCTTTTCTTACTTTACTTCTTCACTTTTCTTAATATTTATTACTTCTCAAAGCATACTCCTTAAAACTGAAATTCTATCTTCTTTTCTTACTTTATTTCTTCACTTTTCTTAATATTTATTACTTCTCAAAGCATACTCCTTAAAACTGAAATTCTACCTTCTTTTCTTACTTTACTTCTTCACTTTTCTAAATACTTAATAATTCTCAAAGCATACTCCTTAAAACTGAAATTCTACCTTCTTTTCTTACTTTACTTCTTCACTTTTCTAAATACTTAATAATTCTCAAATCATACTCCTTAAAACTGAAATTCTATCTTCTTTTCTTACTTTACTTCTTCACTTTTCTTAATATTTATTACTTCTCAAAGCATACTCCTTAAAACTGAAATTCTACCTTCTTTTCTTACTTTACATGAGCACTTTTCTAAATACATAATAATTCTCAAAGCATACTCCTTAAAACTGAAATTCTATCTTCTTTTCTTAATTTACTTCTTCACTTTACTAAATACTTATTACTTCTCAAAGCATACTCCTTAAAACTGAAATTCTACCTTCTTTTCTTAATTTACTTCTTCACTTTTCTTAATATTTATTACTTCTCAAAGTATACTCCTTAAAACTGAAATTCTACCTTCTTTTCTTACTTTACATGAGCACTTTTCTAAATACATAATAATTCTCAAAGCATACTCCTTAAAACTGAAATTCTATCTTCTTTTCTTAATTTACTTCTTCACTTTACTAAATACTTATTACTTCTCAAAGCATACTCCTTAAAACTGAAATTCTATCTTCTTTTCTTACTTTACTTCTTCACTTTTCTTAATATTTATTACTTCTCAAAGCATACTCCTTAAAACTGAAATTCTATCTTCTTTTCTTACTTTACTTCTTCACTTTTCTTAATATTTATTACTTCTCAAAGCATACTCCTTAAAACTGAAATTCTATCTTCTTTTCTTACTTTATTTCTTCACTTTTCTTAATATTTATTACTTCTCAAAGCATACTCCTTAAAACTGAAATTCTACCTTCTTTTCTTACTTTACTTCTTCACTTTTCTAAATACTTAATAATTCTCAAAGCATACTCCTTAAAACTGAAATTCTATCTTCTTTTCTTACTTTACTTCTTCACTTTTCTAAATACTTAATAATTCTCAAAGCATACTCCTTAAAACTGAAATTCTACCTTCTTTTCTTACTTTACTTCTTCACTTTTCTAAATACTTAATAATTCTCAAAGCATACTCCTTAAAACTGAAATTCTACCTTCTTTTCTTACTTTACTTCTTCACTTTTCTAAATACTTAATAATTCTCAAAGCATACTCCTTAAAACTGAAATTCTACCTTCTTTTCTTACTTTACTTCTTCACTTTTCTAAATACTTAATAATTCTCAAAGCAAACTCCTTAAAACTGAAATTCTATCTTCTTTTCTTACTTTACTTCTTCACTTTTCTAAATACTTAATAATTCTCAAAGCATACTCCTTAAAACTGAAATTCTACCTTCTTTTCTTACTTTACTTCTTCACTTTTCTAAAAACTTAATAATTATCAAAGCATACTCCTTAAAACTGAAATTCTATCTTCTTTTCTTACTTTACTTCTTCACTTTTCTAAATACTTAATACTTCTCAAAGCATACTCCTTAAAACTGAAATTCTACCTTCTTTTCTTACTTTACTTCTTCACTTTTCTAAATACTTAATAATTCTCAAAGCATACTCCTTAAAACTGAAATTCTATCTTCTTTTTTACTTTACTTCTTCACTTTTCTAAATACTTAATAATTCTCAAAGCATACTCCTTAAAACTGAAATTCTATCTTCTCTTCTTACTTTACTTCTTCACTTTTCTAAATACTTAATAATTCTCAAAGCATACTCCTTAAAACTGAAATTCTACCTTCTTTTCTTACTTTACTTCTTCACTTTTCTAAATACTTAATAATTCTCAAAGCAAACTCCTTAAAACTGAAATTCTACCTTCTTTTCTTACTTTACTTCTTCACTTTACTAAATACTTATTACTTCTCAAATCATACTCCTTAAAACTGAAATTCTATCTTCTTTTCTTACTTTACTTCTTCTTTTTTCTAAATACTTAATAATTCTCAAAGCATACTCCTTAAAACTGAAATTCTACCTTCTTTTCTTACTTTACTTCTTCACTTTTCTAAATACTTAATAATTCTCAAAGCATACTCCTTAAAACTGAAATTCTACCTTCTTTTCTTACTTTACTTCTTCACTTTTCTAAAAACTTAATAATTCTCAAAGCAAACTCCTTAAAACTGAAATTCTACCTTCTTTTCCTACTTTACTTCTTCACTTTTCTAAATACTTAATAATTCTCAAAGCATACTCCTTAAAACTGAAATTCTACCTTCTTTTCTTACTTTATTTCTTCACTTTTCTTAATATTTATTACTTCTCAAAGCATACTCCTTAAAACTGAAATTCTACCTTCTTTTCTTACTTTACTTCTTCACTTTTCTAAATACTTAATAATTCTCAAAGCATACTCCTTAAAACTAAAATTCTATCTTCTTTTCTTACTTTACTTCTTCACTTTTCTAAATACTTAATAATTCTCAAAGCATACTCCTTAAAACTGAAATTCTATCTTCTTTTCTTACTTTACTTCTTCACTTTTCTAAATACTTAATACTTCTCAAAGCATACTCCTTAAAACTGAAATTCTACCTTCTTTTCTTACTTTACTTCTTCACTTTTCTAAATACTTAATAATTCTCAAAGCATACTCCTTAAAACTGAAATTCTACCTTCTTTTCTTACTTTACTTCTTCACTTTTCTAAAAACTTAATAATTCTCAAAGCATACTCCTTAAAACTGAAATTCTACCTTCTTTTCCTACTTTACTTCTTCACTTTTCTAAATACTTAATAATTCTCAAAGCATACTCCTTAAAACTGAAATTCTACCTTCTTTTCTTACTTTATTTCTTCACTTTTCTTAATATTTATTACTTCTCAAAGCATACTCCTTAAAACTGAAATTCTACCTTCTTTTCTTACTTTACTTCTTCACTTTTCTAAATACTTAATAATTCTCAAAGCATACTCCTTAAAACTAAAATTCTATCTTCTTTTCTTACTTTACTTCTTCACTTTTCTAAATACTTAATAATTCTCAAAGCATACTCCTTAAAACTGAAATTCTATCTTCTTTTCTTACTTTACTTCTTCACTTTTCTAAATACTTAATAATTCTCAAAGCATACTCCTTAAAACTGAAATTCTACCTTCTTTTCTTACTTTACTTCTTCACTTTTCTAAATACTTAATAATTCTCAAAGCATACTCCTTAAAACTGAAATTCTATCTTCTCTTCTTACTTTACTTCTTCACTTTTCTAAATACTTAATTATTCTCAAAGCATACTCCTTAAAACTGAAATTCTACCTTCTTTTCTTACTTTACTTCTTCACTTTTCTAAAAACATAATAATTCTCAAAGCATACTCCTTAAAACTGAAATTCTATCTTCTTTTCTTACTTTACTTCTTCACTTTTCTTAATATTTATTACTTCTCAAAGCATACTCCTTAAAACTGAAATTCTATCTTCTTTTCTTAATTTACTTCTTCACTTTACTAAATACTTATTACTTCTCAAATCATACTCCTTAAAACTGAAATTCTATCTTCTTTTCTTACTTTACTTCTTCACTTTTCTAAATACTTAATAATTCTCAAATCATACTCCTTAAAACTGAAATTCTACCTTCTTTTCCTACTTTACTTCTTCACTTTTCTAAATACTTAATAATTCTCAAAGCATACTCCTTAAAACTGAAATTCTACCTTCTTTTCTTACTTTATTTCTTCACTTTTCTAAATACTTAATACTTCTCAAAGCATACTCCTTAAAACTGAAATTCTACCTTCTTTTCTTACTTTACATGAGCACTTTTCTAAATACTTAATAATTCTCAAAGCATACTCCTTAAAACTGAAATTCTACCTTCTTTTCTTACTTTACTTCTTCACTTTACTAAATACTTATTACTTCTCAAATCATACTCCTTAAAACTGAAATTCTATCTTCTTTTCTTACTTTACTTCTTCATTTTTCTAAATACTTAATAATTCTCAAAGCATACTCCTTAAAACTGAAATTCTACCTTCTTTTCTTACTTTACTTCTTCACTTTTCTAAATACTTAATAATTCTCAAAGCATACTCCTTAAAACTGAAATTCTACCTTCTTTTCTTACTTTACATGAGCACTTTTCTAAATACTTAATAATTCTCAAAGCATACTCCTTAAAACTGAAATTCTACCTTCTTTTCTTACTTTACTTCTTCACTTTTCTAAATACATAATAATTCTCAAAGCATACTCCTTAAAACTGAAATTCTATCTTCTTTTCTTACTTTACTTCTTCATTTTTCTAAATACTTAATAATTCTCAAAGCATACTCCTTAAAACTGAAATTCTATCTTCTTTTCTTACTTTACATGAGCACTTTTCTAAATACTTAATAATTCTCAAAGCATACTCCTTAAAACTGAAATTCTACCTTCTTTTCTTACTTTACATGAGCACTTTTCTAAATACTTAATAATTCTCAAAGCATACTCCTTAAAACTGAAATTCTATCTTCTTTTCTTACTTTACATGAGCACTTTTCTAAATACTTAATAATTCTCAAAGCATACTCCTTAAAACTGAAATTCTATCTTCTTTTCTTACTTTACATGAGCACTTTTCTAAATACTTAATAATTCTCAAAGCATACTCCTTAAAACTGAAATTCTACCTTCTTTTCTTACTTTACTTCTTCACTTTTCTAAATACTTAATAATTCTCAAAGCAAACTCCTTAAAACTGAAATTCTATCTTCTTTTCTTACTTTACTTCTTCACTTTTCTTAATATTTATTACTTCTCAAAGCATACTCCTTAAAACTGAAATTCTATCTTCTTTTCTTACTTTACTTCTTCACTTTTCTTAATATTTATTACTTCTCAAAGCATACTCCTTAAAACTGAAATTCTATCTTCTTTTCTTACTTTACTTCTTCACTTTTCTAAATACTTAATACTTCTCAAAGCATACTCCTTAAAACTGAAATTCTATCTTCTTTTCTTACTTTACTTCTTCACTTTTCTTAATATTTATTACTTCTCAAAGCATACTCCTTAAAACTGAAATTCTATCTTCTTTTCTTACTTTATTTCTTCACTTTTCTTAATATTTATTACTTCTCAAAGCATACTCCTTAAAACTGAAATTCTACCTTCTTTTCTTACTTTACTTCTTCACTTTTCTAAATACTTAATAATTCTCAAAGCATACTCCTTAAAACTGAAATTCTACCTTCTTTTCTTACTTTACTTCTTCACTTTTCTAAATACTTAATAATTCTCAAAGCATACTCCTTAAAACTGAAATTCTACCTTCTTTTCTTACTTTACATGAGCACTTTTCTAAATACATAATAATTCTCAAAGCATACTCCTTAAAACTGAAATTCTATCTTCTTTTCTTAATTTACTTCTTCACTTTACTAAATACTTATTACTTCTCAAAGCATACTCCTTAAAACTGAAATTCTACCTTCTTTTCTTAATTTACTTCTTCACTTTTCTTAATATTTATTACTTCTCAAAGTATACTCCTTAAAACTGAAATTCTACCTTCTTTTCTTACTTTACATGAGCACTTTTCTAAATACATAATAATTCTCAAAGCATACTCCTTAAAACTGAAATTCTATCTTCTTTTCTTAATTTACTTCTTCACTTTACTAAATACTTATTACTTCTCAAAGCATACTCCTTAAAACTGAAATTCTACCTTCTTTTCTTAATTTACTTCTTCACTTTTCTTAATATTTATTACTTCTCAAAGTATACTCCTTAAAACTGAAATTCTACCTTCTTTTCTTACTTTACTTCTTCACTTTTCTAAAAACTTAATAATTCTCAAAGCATACTCCTTAAAACTGAAATTCTACGTTCTTTTTTTACTTTACTTCTTCACTTTTCTAAATACTTAATAATTCTCAAAGCATACTCCTTAAAACTGAAATTCTACCTTCTTTTCTTACTTTACTTCTTCACTTTTCTTAATATTTATTACTTCTCAAAGCATACTCCTTAAAACTGAAATTCTATCTTCTTTTCTTACTTTACTTCTTCACTTTTCTTAATATTTATTACTTCTCAAAGCATACTCCTTAAAACTGAAATTCTATCTTCTTTTCTTACTTTACTTCTTCACTTTTCTAAATACTTAATTACTTCTCAAAGCATACTCCTTAAAACTGAAATTCTACCTCTTTTCTTTTCTTACTTTACTTTCTTTTCTTTACTTCTTCACTTTTCTAAATACTTAATAATTCTCACTCAAAGCATACTCCTTAAAACTTTCTAAATACTTCTTTTCTTACTTTACTTCTTCACTTTTCTAAATACTTAATAATTCTCAAAGCATACTCCTTAAAACTGAAATTCTATCTTCTTTTCTTACTTTACTTCTTCACTTTTCTAAATACTTAATAATTCTCAAAGCATACTCCTTAAAACTGAAATTCTACCTTCTTTTCTTACTTTACTTCTTCACTTTTCTAAATACTTAATAATTCTCAAAGCATACTCCTTAAAACTCCTTAAAACTGAAATTCTACCTTCTTTTCTTACTTTATTTCTTCACTTTTCTTAATATTTATTACTTCTCAAAGCATACTCCTTAAAACTGAAATTCTACCTTCTTTTCTTACTTTACTTCTTCACTTTTCTAAATACTTAATAATTCTCAAAGCAAACTCCTTAAAACTGAAATTCTACGTTCTTTTTTTACTTTACTTCTTCACTTTTCTAAATACTTAATAATTCTCAAAGCATACTCCTTAAAACTGAAATTCTATCTTCTTTTCTTAATTTACTTCTTCACTTTTCTAAATACTTAATAATTCTCAAAGCATACTCCTTAAAACTGAAATTCTATCTTCTTTTCTTACTTTACTTCTTCACTTTTCTTAATATTTATTACTTCTCAAAGCATACTCCTTAAAACTGAAATTCTATCTTCTTTTCTTACTTTACTTCTTCACTTTTCTTAATATTTATTACTTCTCAAAGCATACTCCTTAAAACTGAAATTCTATCTTCTTTTCTTACTTTACTTCTTCACTTTTCTAAATACTTAATACTTCTCAAAGCATACTCCTTAAAACTGAAATTCTACCTTCTTTTCTTACTTTACTTCTTCACTTTTCTAAATACATAATAATTCTCAAATCATACTCCTTAAAACTGAAATTCTATCTTCTTTTCTTACTTTACTTCTTCACTTTTCTAAATACTTAATAATTCTCAAAGCATACTCCTTAAAACTGAAATTCTATCTTCTTTTCTTAATTTACTTCTTCACTTTACTAAATACTTATTACTTCTCAAATCATACTCCTTAAAACTGAAATTCTACCTTCTTTTCCTACTTTACTTCTTCACTTTTCTAAATACTTAATAATTCTCAAAGCATACTCCTTAAAACTGAAATTCTACCTTCTTTTCTTACTTTACATGAGCACTTTTCTAAATATTTATTACTTCTCAAAGCATACTCCTTAAAACTGAAATTCTACCTTCTTTTCTTACTTTACTTCTTCACTTTTCTAAATACATAATAATTCTCAAATCATACTCCTTAAAACTGAAATTCTACCTTCTTTTCCTACTTTACTTCTTCACTTTTCTAAATACTTAATAATTCTCAAAGCATACTCCTTAAAACTGAAATTCTACCTTCTTTTCTTACTTTATTTCTTCACTTTTCTTAATATTTATTACTTCTCAAAGCATACTCCTTAAAACTGAAATTCTACCTTCTTTTCTTACTTTACTTCTTCACTTTTCTAAATACTTAATAATTCTCAAAGCAAACTCCTTAAAACTGAAATTCTACCTTCTTTTCTTACTTTACTTCTTCACTTTTCTAAATACATAATAATTCTCAAAGCATACTCCTTAAAACTAAAATTCTATCTTCTTTTCTTAATTTACTTCTTCACTTTTCTAAATACTTAATAATTCTCAAAGCATACTCCTTAAAACTGAAATTCTATCTTCTTTTCTTACTTTACTTCTTCACTTTTCTTAATATTTATTACTTCTCAAAGCATACTCCTTAAAACTGAAATTCTATCTTCTTTTCTTACTTTACTTCTTCACTTTTCTTAATATTTATTACTTCTCAAAGCATACTCCTTAAAACTGAAATTCTATCTTCTTTTCTTACTTTACTTCTTCACTTTTCTAAATACTTAATACTTCTCAAAGCATACTCCTTAAAACTGAAATTCTACCTTCTTTTCTTACTTTACTTCTTCACTTTTCTAAATACTTAATAATTCTCAAAGCATACTCCTTAAAACTGAAATTCTATCTTCTTTTCTTACTTTACTTCTTCACTTTTCTAAATACTTAATAATTCTCAAAGCAAACTCCTTAAAACTGAAATTCTACCTTCTTTTCTTACTTTACTTCTTCACTTTTCTAAATACTTAATAATTCTCAAAGCATACTCCTTAAAACTGAAATTCTATCTTCTCTTCTTACTTTACTTCTTCACTTTTCTAAATACTTAATAATTCTCAAAGCATACTCCTTAAAACTGAAATTCTACCTTCTTTTCTTACTTTACTTCTTCACTTTTCTAAAAACATAATAATTCTCAAAGCATACTCCTTAAAACTGAAATTCTATCTTCTTTTCTTAATTTACTTCTTCACTTTACTAAATACTTATTACTTCTCAAATCATACTCCTTAAAACTGAAATTCTATCTTCTTTTCTTACTTTACTTCTTCACTTTTCTAAATACTTAATAATTCTCAAAGCATACTCCTTAAAACTGAAATTCTACCTTCTTTTCTTACTTTACTTCTTCACTTTTCTAAATACATAATAATTCTCAAAGCATACTCCTTAAAACTGAAATTCTATCTTCTTTTCTTACTTTACTTCTTCACTTTTCTAAATACTTATTACTTCTCAAAGCATACTCCTTAAAACTGAAATTCTATCTTCTTTTCTTACTTTACTTCTTCACTTTTCTTAATATTTATTACTTCTCAAAGCATACTCCTTAAAACTGAAATTCTATCTTCTTTTCTTACTTTACTTCTTCACTTTTCTTAATATTTATTACTTCTCAAAGCATACTCCTTAAAACTGAAATTCTATCTTCTTTTCTTACTTTACTTCTTCACTTTTCTAAATACTTAATACTTCTCAAAGCATACTCCTTAAAACTGAAATTCTACCTTCTTTTCTTACTTTACTTCTTCACTTTTCTAAATACTTAATAATTCTCAAAGCATACTCCTTAAAACTGAAATTCTATCTTCTTTTCTTACTTTACTTCTTCACTTTTCTAAATACTTAATAATTCTCAAAGCATACTCCTTAAAACTGAAATTCTATCTTCTTTTCTTAATTTACTTCTTCACTTTACTAAATACTTATTACTTCTCAAATCATACTCCTTAAAACTGAAATTCTATCTTCTTTTCTTACTTTACTTCTTCACTTTTCTAAATACTTAATAATTCTCAAAGCATACTCCTTAAAACTGAAATTCTACCTTCTTTTCTTACTTTACATGAGCACTTTTCTAAATATTTATTACTTCTCAAAGCATACTCCTTAAAACTGAAATTCTACCTTCTTTTCTTACTTTACTTCTTCACTTTTCTAAAAACTTAATAATTCTCAAAGCATACTCCTTAAAACTGAAATTCTACCTTCTTTTCTTACTTTACTTCTTCACTTTTCTAAATACTTAATAATTCTCAAAGCAAACTCCTTAAAACTGAAATTCTACCTTCTTTTCTTACTTTACTTCTTCACTTTTCTAAATACTTAATAATTCTCAAAGCATACTCCTTAAAACTGAAATTCTATCTTCTTTTCTTACTTTACTTCTTCACTTTTCTTAATATTTATTACTTCTCAAAGCATACTCCTTAAAACTGAAATTCTATCTTCTTTTCTTACTTTACTTCTTCACTTTTCTAAATACTTAATACTTCTCAAAGCATACTCCTTAAAACTGAAATTCTACCTTCTTTTCTTACTTTACTTCTTCACTTTTCTAAATACTTAATAATTCTCAAAGCATACTCCTTAAAACTGAAATTCTATCTTCTTTTCTTACTTTACTTCTTCACTTTTCTAAATACTTAATAATTCTCAAAGCAAACTCCTTAAAACTGAAATTCTACCTTCTTTTCTTACTTTACTTCTTCACTTTTCTAAATACATAATAATTCTCAAAGCATACTCCTTAAAACTGAAATTCTATCTTCTTTTCTTAATTTACTTCTTCACTTTTCTAAATACTTAATAATTCTCAAAGCATACTCCTTAAAACTGAAATTCTATCTTCTTTTCTTACTTTACTTCTTCACTTTTCTTAATATTTATTACTTCTCAAAGCATACTCCTTAAAACTGAAATTCTATCTTCTTTTCTTACTTTACTTCTTCACTTTTCTTAATATTTATTACTTCTCAAAGCATACTCCTTAAAACTGAAATTCTATCTTCTTTTCTTACTTTACTTCTTCACTTTTCTAAATACTTAATACTTCTCAAAGCATACTCCTTAAAACTGAAATTCTACCTTCTTTTCTTACTTTACTTCTTCACTTTTCTAAATACTTAATAATTCTCAAAGCATACTCCTTAAAACTGAAATTCTATCTTCTTTTCTTACTTTACTTCTTCACTTTTCTAAATACTTAATAATTCTCAAAGCATACTCCTTAAAACTGAAATTCTATCTTCTCTTCTTACTTTACTTCTTCACTTTTCTAAATACTTAATACTTCTCAAAGCATACTCCTTAAAACTGAAATTCTACCTTCTTTTCTTACTTTACTTCTTCACTTTTCTAAATACATAATAATTCTCAAATCATACTCCTTAAAACTGAAATTCTATCTTCTTTTCTTACTTTACTTCTTCACTTTTCTAAATACTTAATAATTCTCAAAGCATACTCCTTAAAACTGAAATTCTATCTTCTTTTCTTAATTTACTTCTTCACTTTACTAAATACTTATTACTTCTCAAATCATACTCCTTAAAACTGAAATTCTATCTTCTTTTCTTACTTTACTTCTTCACTTTTCTAAATACTTAATAATTCTCAAAGCATACTCCTTAAAACTGAAATTCTACCTTCTTTTCTTACTTTACATGAGCACTTTTCTAAATATTTATTACTTCTCAAAGCATACTCCTTAAAACTGAAATTCTACCTTCTTTTCTTACTTTACTTCTTCACTTTTCTAAATACATAATAATTCTCAAAGCATACTCCTTAAAACTGAAATTCTATCTTCTTTTCTTACTTTACTTCTTCACTTTTCTAAATACTTAATAATTCTCAAAGCATACTCCTTAAAACTGAAATTCTACCTTCTTTTCTTACTTTACTTCTTCACTTTTCTAAATACATAATAATTCTCAAAGCATACTCCTTAAAACTAAAATTCTATCTTCTTTTCTTAATTTACTTCTTCACTTTTCTAAATACTTAATAATTCTCAAAGCATACTCCTTAAAACTGAAATTCTATCTTCTTTTCTTACTTTACTTCTTCACTTTTCTTAATATTTATTACTTCTCAAAGCATACTCCTTAAAACTGAAATTCTATCTTCTTTTCTTACTTTACTTCTTCACTTTTCTTAATATTTATTACTTCTCAAAGCATACTCCTTAAAACTGAAATTCTATCTTCTTTTCTTACTTTACTTCTTCACTTTTCTAAATACTTAATACTTCTCAAAGCATACTCCTTAAAACTGAAATTCTACCTTCTTTTCTTACTTTACTTCTTCACTTTTCTAAATACTTAATAATTCTCAAAGCATACTCCTTAAAACTGAAATTCTATCTTCTTTTCTTACTTTACTTCTTCACTTTTCTAAATACTTAATAATTCTCAAAGCATACTCCTTAAAACTGAAATTCTATCTTCTCTTCTTACTTTACTTCTTCACTTTTCTAAATACTTAATAATTCTCAAAGCATACTCCTTAAAACTGAAATTCTACCTTCTTTTCTTACTTTACTTCTTCACTTTTCTAAAAACATAATAATTCTCAAAGCATACTCCTTAAAACTGAAATTCTATCTTCTTTCTTAATTTACTTCTTCACTTTACTAAATACTTATTACTTCTCAAATCATACTCCTTAAAACTGAAATTCTACCTTCTCTTCTTACTTTACTTCTTCACTTTTCTAAATACTTAATACTTCTCAAAGCATACTCCTTAAAACTGAAATTCTACCTTCTTTTCTTACTTTACTTCTTCACTTTTCTAAATACTTAATAATTCTCAAAGCATACTCCTTAAAACTGAAATTCTATCTTCTTTTCTTACTTTACTTCTTCACTTTTCTAAATACATAATAATTCTCAAAGCATACTCCTTAAAACTGAAATTCTACCTTCTTTTCTTACTTTACTTCTTCACTTTTCTAAATACTTAATAATTCTCAAAGCATACTCCTTAAAACTAAAATTCTATCTTCTTTTCTTACTTTACTTCTTCACTTTTCTAAATACTTAATACTTCTCAAATCATACTCCTTAAAACTGAAATTCTACCTTCTTTTCTTACTTTACTTCTTCACTTTTCTAAATACTTAATAATTCTCAAAGCATACTCCTTAAAACTGAAATTCTATCTTCTTTTCTTACTTTACTTCTTCACTTTTCTTAATATTTATTACTTCTCAAAGCATACTCCTTAAAACTGAAATTCTACCTTCTTTTCTTACTTTACTTCTTCACTTTTCTAAATACTTAATAATTCTCAAAGCATACTCCTTAAAACTAAAATTCTATCTTCTTTTCTTACTTTACTTCTTCACTTTTCTAAAAACTTAATAATTCTCAAAGCATACTCCTTAAAACTGAAATTCTATCTTCTTTTCTTACTTTATTTCTTCACTTTTCTTAATATTTATTACTTCTCAAAGCATACTCCTTAAAACTGAAATTCTATCTTCTTTTCTTACTTTACTTCTTCACTTTTCTTAATATTTATTACTTCTCAAAGCATACTCCTTAAAACTGAAATTCTATCTTCTTTTCTTACTTTACTTCTTCACTTTTCTAAATACTTAATAATTCTCAAAGCATACTCCTTAAAACTGAAATTCTATCTTCTTTTCTTACTTTACTTCTTCACTTTTCTAAATACTTAATACTTCTCAAATCATACTCCTTAAAACTGAAATACTATCTTCTTTTCTTACTTTACTTCTTCACTTTTCTAAATACTTAATAATTCTCAAAGCATACTCCTTAAAACTAAAATTCTATCTTCTTTTCTTAATTTACTTCTTCCTTTTACTAAATACTTAATAATTCTCAAATCATACTCCTTAAAACTGAAATTCTATCTTCTTTTCTTACTTTACTTCTTCACTTTTCTAAATACATAATAATTCTCAAAGCATACTCCTTAAAACTGAAATACTATCTTCTTTTCTTACTTTACTTCTTCACTTTTCTAAATACTTAATAATTCTCAAAGCATACTCCTTAAAACTAAAATACTATCTTCTTTTCTTACTTTACTTCTTCACTTTTCTAAAAACTTAATAATTCTCAAATCATACTCCTTAAAACTGAAATTCTACCTTCTTTTCTTACTTTACTTCTTCACTTTTCTAAATACTTAATAATTCTCAAAGCATACTCCTTAAAACTGAAATTCTATCTTCTTTTCTTACTTTACTTCTTCACTTTTCTTAATATTTATTACTTCTCAAAGCATACTCCTTAAAACTGAAATTCTACCTTCTTTTCTTACTTTACTTCTTCACTTTTCTAAATACTTAATAATTCTCAAAGCATACTCCTTAAAACTAAAATACTATCTTCTTTTCTTACTTTACTTCTTCACTTTTCTAAAAACTTAATAATTCTCAAAGCATACTCCTTAAAACTGAAATTCTATCTTCTTTTCTTACTTTATTTCTTCACTTTTCTTAATATTTATTACTTCTCAAAGCATACTCCTTAAAACTGAAATTCTATCTTCTTTTCTTACTTTACTTCTTCACTTTTCTTAATATTTATTACTTCTCAAAGCATACTCCTTAAAACTGAAATTCTATCTTCTTTTCTTACTTTACTTCTTCACTTTTCTAAATACTTAATAATTCTCAAAGCATACTCCTTAAAACTGAAATTCTATCTTCTTTTCTTACTTTACTTCTTCACTTTTCTAAATACTTAATACTTCTCAAATCATACTCCTTAAAACTGAAATTCTACCTTCTTTTCTTACTTTACTTCTTCACTTTTCTAAATACTTAATAATTCTCAAAGCATACTCCTTAAAACTAAAATTCTATCTTCTTTTCTTACTTTACTTCTTCACTTTTCTAAATACTTAATACTTCTCAAATCATACTCCTTAAAACTGAAATTCTACCTTCTTTTCTTACTTTACTTCTTCACTTTTCTAAATACTTAATAATTCTCAAAGCATACTCCTTAAAACTGAAATTCTATCTTCTTTTCTTACTTTACTTCTTCACTTTTCTAAATACTTAATAATTCTCAAAGCATACTCCTTAAAACTGAAATTCTATCTTCTTTTCTTACTTTACTTCTTCACTTTTCTAAATACTTAATAATTCTCAAAGCATACTCCTTAAAACTGAAATTCTATCTTCTTTTCTTACTTTACTTCTTCACTTTTCTAAATACTTAATAATTCTCAAAGCATACTCCTTAAAACTGAAATTCTATCTTCTTTTCTTACTTTACTTCTTCACTTTTCTAAATACTTAATAATTCTCAAAGCATACTCCTTAAAACTGAAATTCTATCTTCTTTTCTTACTTTACTTCTTCACTTTTCTAAAAACTTAATAATTCTCAAAGCATACTCCTTAAAACTGAAATTCTATCTTCTTTTCTTACTTTACTTCTTCACTTTTCTAAATACTTAATAATTCTCAAAGCATACTCCTTAAAACTGAAATTCTATCTTCTTTTCTTAATTTACTTCTTCACTTTTCTAAATACTTAATAATTCTCAAAGCATACTCCTTAAAACTGAAATTCTATCTTCTTTTCTTACTTTACTTCTTCACTTTTCTAAATACTTAATAATTCTCAAAGCATACTCCTTAAAACTGAAATTCTATCTTCTTTTCTTACTTTACTTCTTCACTTTTCTAAATACTTAATACTTCTCAAATCATACTCCTTAAAACTGAAATTCTACCTTCTTTTCTTACTTTACTTCTTCACTTTTCTAAATACTTAATAATTCTCAAAGCATACTCCTTAAAACTGAAATTCTATCTTCTTTTCTTACTTTACTTCTTCACTTTTCTAAATACTTAATAATTCTCAAAGCATACTCCTTAAAACTGAAATTCTATCTTCTTTTCTTACTTTACTTCTTCACTTTTCTAAAAACTTAATAATTCTCAAAGCATACTCCTTAAAACTGAAATTCTATCTTCTTTTCTTACTTTACTTCTTCACTTTTCTAAATACTTAATAATTCTCAAAGCATACTCCTTAAAACTGAAATTCTATCTTCTTTTCTTACTTTACTTCTTCACTTTTCTAAATACTTAATAATTCTCAAAGCATACTCCTTAAAACTGAAATTCTATCTTCTTTTCTTACTTTACTTCTTCACTTTTCTAAATACTTAATACTTCTCAAAGCATACTCCTTAAAACTGAAATTCTACCTTCTTTTCTTACTTTACTTCTTCACTTTTCTAAATACTTAATAATTCTCAAAGCATACTCCTTAAAACTGAAATTCTACCTTCTTTTCTTACTTTACTTCTTCACTTTTCTAAATACATAATAATTCTCAAAGCATACTCCTTAAAACTAAAATTCTATCTTCTTTTCTTAATTTACTTCTTCACTTTACTAAATACTTATTACTTCTCAAATCATACTCCTTAAAACTGAAATTCTATCTTCTTTTCTTACTTTACTTCTTCACTTTTCTAAATACTTAATAATTCTCAAAGCATACTCCTTAAAACTGAAATTCTATCTTCTTTTCTTACTTTACTTCTTCACTTTTCTAAATACTTAATAATTCTCAAAGCATACTCCTTAAAACTGAAATTCTATCTTCTTTTCTTACTTTACTTCTTCACTTTTCTAAATACTTAATACTTCTCAAAGCATACTCCTTAAAACTAAAATTCTATCTTCTTTTCTTAATTTACTTCTTCACTTTACTAAATACTTATTACTTCTCAAATCATACTCCTTAAAACTGAAATTCTATCTTCTTTTCTTACTTTACTTCTTCACTTTTCTAAATACTTAATAATTCTCAAAGCATACTCCTTAAAACTGAAATTCTATCTTCTTTTCTTACTTTACTTCTTCACTTTTCTTAATATTTATTACTTCTCAAAGCATACTCCTTAAAACTGAAATTCTACCTTCTTTTCTTACTTTACTTCTTCACTTTTCTAAATACTTAATAATTCTCAAAGCATACTCCTTAAAACTAAAATTCTATCTTCTTTTCTTACTTTACTTCTTCACTTTTCTAAAAACTTAATAATTCTCAAAGCATACTCCTTAAAACTGAAATTCTATCTTCTTTTCTTACTTTATTTCTTCACTTTTCTTAATATTTATTACTTCTCAAAGCATACTCCTTAAAACTGAAATTCTATCTTCTTTTCTTACTTTACTTCTTCACTTTTCTTAATATTTATTACTTCTCAAAGCATACTCCTTAAAACTGAAATTCTATCTTCTTTTCTTACTTTACTTCTTCACTTTTCTAAATACTTAATAATTCTCAAAGCATACTCCTTAAAACTGAAATTCTATCTTCTTTTCTTACTTTACTTCTTCACTTTTCTAAATACTTAATAATTCTCAAAGCATACTCCTTAAAACTGAAATTCTATCTTCTTTTCTTACTTTACTTCTTCACTTTTCTAAATACTTAATACTTCTCAAAGCATACTCCTTAAAACTGAAATTCTACCTTCTTTTCTTACTTTACTTCTTCACTTTTCTAAATACTTAATAATTCTCAAAGCATACTCCTTAAAACTGAAATTCTACCTTCTTTTCTTACTTTACTTCTTCACTTTTCTAAATACATAATAATTCTCAAAGCATACTCCTTAAAACTAAAATTCTATCTTCTTTTCTTAATTTACTTCTTCACTTTACTAAATACTTATTACTTCTCAAATCATACTCCTTAAAACTGAAATTCTATCTTCTTTTCTTACTTTACTTCTTCACTTTTCTAAATACTTAATAATTCTCAAAGCATACTCCTTAAAACTGAAATTCTATCTTCTTTTCTTACTTTACTTCTTCACTTTTCTAAATACTTAATAATTCTCAAAGCATACTCCTTAAAACTGAAATTCTATCTTCTTTTCTTACTTTACTTCTTCACTTTTCTAAATACTTAATACTTCTCAAAGCATACTCCTTAAAACTAAAATTCTATCTTCTTTTCTTAATTTACTTCTTCACTTTACTAAATACTTATTACTTCTCAAATCATACTCCTTAAAACTGAAATTCTATCTTCTTTTCTTACTTTACTTCTTCACTTTTCTAAATACTTAATAATTCTCAAAGCATACTCCTTAAAACTGAAATTCTATCTTCTTTTCTTAATTTACTTCTTCACTTTACTAAATACTTATTACTTCTCAAAGCATACTCCTTAAAACTGAAATTCTATCTTCTTTTCTTACTTTACTTCTTCACTTTACTAAATACTTAATAATTTTCAAAGCATACTCCTTAAAACTGAAATTCTACCTTCTCTTCTTACTTTACTTCTTCACTTTTCTAAATACTTAATAATTCTCAAAGTATACTCCTTAAAACTGAAATTCTATCTTCTTTTCTTACTTTATTTCTTCACTTTTCTTAATATTTATTACTTCTCAAAGCATACTCCTTAAAACTGAAATTCTATCTTCTTTTCTTACTTTACTTCTTCACTTTTCTTAATATTTATTACTTCTCAAAGCATACTCCTTAAAACTGAAATTCTATCTTCTTTTCTTACTTTACTTCTTCACTTTTCTAAATACTTAATAATTCTCAAAGCATACTCCTTAAAACTGAAATTCTATCTTCTTTTCTTACTTTACTTCTTCACTTTTCTAAATACTTAATACTTCTCAAATCATACGCCTTAAAACTGAAATTCTACCTTCTTTTCTTACTTTACTTCTTCACTTTTCTAAATACTTAATAATTCTCAAAGCATACTCCTTAAAACTGAAATTCTATCTTCTTTTCTTACTTTACTTCTTCACTTTTCTAAATACTTATTACTTCTCTAATCATACTCCTTAAAACTGAAATTCTACCTTCTTTTCTTACTTTACTTCTTCACTTTACTAAATACATAATAATTCTCAAAGCATACTCCTTAAAACTGAAATTCTATCTTCTTTTCTTACTTTACTTCTTCACTTTACTAAATACTTATTACTTCTCAAATCATACTCCTTAAAACTGAAATTCTATCTTCTTTTCTTACTTTACTTCTTCACTTTTCTAAATACTTAATACTTCTCAAATCATACTCCTTAAAACTGAAATTCTACCTTCTTTTCTTACTTTACTTCTTCACTTTTCTAAATACTTAATAATTCTCAAAGCATACTCCTTAAAACTGAAATTCTATCTTCTTTTCTTACTTTACTTCTTCACTTTTCTAAATACTTAATAATTCTCAAAGCATACTCCTTAAAACTGAAATTCTATCTTCTTTTCTTACTTTACTTCTTCACTTTTCTAAATACTTAATAATTCTCAAAGCATACTCCTTAAAACTGAAATTCTATCTTCTTTTCTTACTTTACTTCTTCACTTTTCTAAATACTTAATAATTCTCAAAGCATACTCCTTAAAACTGAAATTCTATCTTCTTTTCTTACTTTACTTCTTCACTTTTCTAAATACTTAATAATTCTCAAAGCATACTCCTTAAAACTGAAATTCTATCTTCTTTTCTTACTTTACTTCTTCACTTTTCTAAAAACTTAAT
This sequence comes from Loxodes magnus, assembly GCA_946699065.1. Taxonomy (NCBI): domain Eukaryota; phylum Ciliophora; class Karyorelictea; order Loxodida; family Loxodidae; genus Loxodes; species Loxodes magnus. Next base: position 255,069 of record CAMPDV010000499.1, on the reverse strand, counting down.
AATTCTCAAAGCATACTCCTTAAAACTGAAATTCTATCTTCTTTTTTTACTTTACTTCTTCACTTTTCTAAATACTTAATAATTCTCAAAGCATACTCCTTAAAACTGAAATTCTATCTTCTTTTCTTAATTTACTTCTTCACTTTTCTAAATACTTAATAATTCTCAAAGCATACTCCTTAAAACTGAAATTCTATCTTCTTTTCTTACTTTACTTCTTCACTTTTCTAAATACTTAATAATTCTCAAAGCATACTCCTTAAAACTGAAATTCTATCTTCTTTTCTTACTTTACTTCTTCACTTTTCTAAATACTTAATACTTCTCTAATCATACTCCTTAAAACTGAAATTCTACCTTCTTTTCTTACTTTACTTCTTCACTTTTCTAAATACTTAATAATTCTCAAAGCATACTCCTTAAAACTGAAATTCTATCTTCTTTTCTTACTTTACTTCTTCACTTTTCTAAATACTTAATAATTCTCAAAGCATACTCCTTAAAACTGAAATACTATCTTCTTTTCTTACTTTACTTCTTCACTTTTCTAAAAACTTAATAATTCTCAAAGCATACTCCTTAAAACTGAAATTCTATCTTCTTTTCTTACTTTACTTCTTCACTTTTCTAAATACTTAATACTTCTCAAAGCATACTCCTTAAAACTGAAATTCTATCTTCTTTTCTTACTTTACTTCTTCACTTTTCTAAATACTTAATAATTCTCAAAGCATACTCCTTAAAACTGAAATTCTATCTTCTTTTCTTACTTTATTTCTTCACTTTTCTAAATACTTAATAATTCTCAAAGCATACTCCTTAAAACTGAAATTCTACCTTCTTTTCTTACTTTACTTCTTCACTTTTCTAAATACTTAATACTTCTCAAAGCATACTCCTTAAAACTGAAATTCTACCTTCTTTTCTTACTTTACTTCTTCACTTTACTAAATACTTAATAATTCTCAAATCATACTCCTTAAAACTGAAATTCTATCTTCTTTTCTTAATTTACTTCTTCACTTTTCTAAATACTTAATAATTCTCAAAGCATACTCCTTAAAACTGAAATTCTATCTTCTTTTCTTACTTTACTTCTTCACTTTTCTAAATACTTAATAATTCTCAAAGCATACTCCTTAAAACTGAAATTCTATCTTCTTTTCTTACTTTACTTCTTCACTTTTCTAAATACTTAATACTTCTCTAATCATACTCCTTAAAACTGAAATTCTACCTTCTTTTCTTACTTTACTTCTTCACTTTTCTAAATACTTAATAATTCTCAAAGCATACTCCTTAAAACTGAAATTCTATCTTCTTTTCTTACTTTACTTCTTCACTTTTCTAAATACTTAATAATTCTCAAAGCATACTCCTTAAAACTGAAATACTATCTTCTTTTCTTACTTTACTTCTTCACTTTTCTAAAAACTTAATAATTCTCAAAGCATACTCCTTAAAACTGAAATTCTATCTTCTTTTCTTACTTTACTTCTTCACTTTTCTAAATACTTAATACTTCTCAAAGCATACTCCTTAAAACTGAAATTCTATCTTCTTTTCTTACTTTACTTCTTCACTTTTCTAAATACTTAATAATTCTCAAAGCATACTCCTTAAAACTGAAATTCTATCTTCTTTTCTTACTTTATTTCTTCACTTTTCTAAATACTTAATAATTCTCAAAGCATACTCCTTAAAACTGAAATTCTACCTTCTTTTCTTACTTTACTTCTTCACTTTTCTAAATACTTAATACTTCTCAAAGCATACTCCTTAAAACTGAAATTCTACCTTCTTTTCTTACTTTACTTCTTCACTTTACTAAATACTTAATAATTCTCAAATCATACTCCTTAAAACTGAAATTCTATCTTCTTTTCTTAATTTACTTCTTCACTTTACTAAATACTTATTACTTCTCAAAGCATACTCCTTAAAACTGAAATTCTATCTTCTTTTCTTACTTTACTTCTTCACTTTACTAAATACTTAATAATTTTCAAAGCATACTCCTTAAAACTGAAATTCTACCTTCTCTTCTTACTTTACTTCTTCACTTTTCTAAATACTTAATAATTCTCAAAGCATACTCCTTAAAACTGAAATTCTACCTTCTTTTCTTACTTTACTTCTTCACTTTTCTAAATACATAATAATTCTCTAATCATACTCCTTAAAACTGAAATTCTATCTTCTTTTCTTACTTTACTTCTTCACTTTTCTAAATACTTAATAATTCTCAAAGCATACTCCTTAAAACTGAAATTCTACCTTCTTTTCTTACTTTACTTCTTCACTTTTCTAAATACTTAATACTTCTCAAAGCATACTCCTTAAAACTGAAATTCTACCTTCTTTTCTTACTTTACTTCTTCACTTTACTAAATACTTAATAATTCTCAAATCATACTCCTTAAAACTGAAATTCTATCTTCTTTTCTTACTTTACTTCTTCACTTTTCTAAATACTTAATAATTCTCAAAGCATACTCCTTAAAACTGAAATTCTATCTTCTTTTCTTACTTTACTTCTTCACTTTTCTAAATACTTAATAATTCTCAAAGCATACTCCTTAAAACTGAAATTCTATCTTCTTTTCTTACTTTACTTCTTCACTTTTCTAAATACTTAATAATTCTCAAAGCATACTCCTTAAAACTGAAATACTATCTTCTTTTCTTACTTTACTTCTTCACTTTTCTAAAAACTTAATAATTCTCAAAGCATACTCCTTAAAACTGAAATTCTATCTTCTTTTCTTACTTTACTTCTTCACTTTTCTAAATACTTAATACTTCTCAAAGCATACTCCTTAAAACTGAAATTCTATCTTCTTTTCTTACTTTACTTCTTCACTTTTCTAAATACTTAATAATTCTCAAAGCATACTCCTTAAAACTGAAATTCTATCTTCTTTTCTTACTTTATTTCTTCACTTTTCTAAATACTTAATAATTCTCAAAGCATACTCCTTAAAACTGAAATTCTACCTTCTTTTCTTACTTTACTTCTTCACTTTTCTAAATACTTAATACTTCTCAAAGCATACTCCTTAAAACTGAAATTCTACCTTCTTTTCTTACTTTACTTCTTCACTTTACTAAATACTTAATAATTCTCAAATCATACTCCTTAAAACTGAAATTCTATCTTCTTTTCTTAATTTACTTCTTCACTTTTCTAAATACTTAATAATTCTCAAAGCATACTCCTTAAAACTGAAATTCTATCTTCTTTTCTTACTTTACTTCTTCACTTTTCTAAATACTTAATAATTCTCAAAGCATACTCCTTAAAACTGAAATTCTATCTTCTTTTCTTACTTTACTTCTTCACTTTTCTAAATACTTAATACTTCTCTAATCATACTCCTTAAAACTGAAATTCTACCTTCTTTTCTTACTTTACTTCTTCACTTTTCTAAATACTTAATAATTCTCAAAGCATACTCCTTAAAACTGAAATTCTATCTTCTTTTCTTACTTTACTTCTTCACTTTTCTAAATACTTAATAATTCTCAAAGCATACTCCTTAAAACTGAAATACTATCTTCTTTTCTTACTTTACTTCTTCACTTTTCTAAAAACTTAATAATTCTCTAAGCATACTCCTTAAAACTGAAATTCTATCTTCTTTTCTTACTTTACTTCTTCACTTTTCTAAATACTTAATACTTCTCAAAGCATACTCCTTAAAACTGAAATTCTATCTTCTTTTCTTACTTTACTTCTTCACTTTTCTAAATACTTAATAATTCTCAAAGCATACTCCTTAAAACTGAAATTCTATCTTCTTTTCTTACTTTATTTCTTCACTTTTCTAAATACTTAATAATTCTCAAAGCATACTCCTTAAAACTGAAATTCTACCTTCTTTTCTTACTTTACTTCTTCACTTTTCTAAATACTTAATACTTCTCAAAGCATACTCCTTAAAACTGAAATTCTACCTTCTTTTCTTACTTTACTTCTTCACTTTACTAAATACTTAATAATTCTCAAATCATACTCCTTAAAACTGAAATTCTATCTTCTTTTCTTAATTTACTTCTTCACTTTACTAAATACTTATTACTTCTCAAAGCATACTCCTTAAAACTGAAATTCTATCTTCTTTTCTTACTTTACTTCTTCACTTTACTAAATACTTAATAATTTTCAAAGCATACTCCTTAAAACTGAAATTCTACCTTCTCTTCTTACTTTACTTCTTCACTTTTCTAAATACTTAATAATTCTCAAAGCATACTCCTTAAAACTGAAATTCTACCTTCTTTTCTTACTTTACTTCTTCACTTTTCTAAATACATAATAATTCTCTAATCATACTCCTTAAAACTGAAATTCTATCTTCTTTTCTTACTTTACTTCTTCACTTTTCTAAATACTTAATAATTCTCAAAGCATACTCCTTAAAACTGAAATTCTACCTTCTTTTCTTACTTTACTTCTTCACTTTTCTAAATACTTAATACTTCTCAAAGCATACTCCTTAAAACTGAAATTCTACCTTCTTTTCTTACTTTACTTCTTCACTTTACTAAATACTTAATAATTCTCAAATCATACTCCTTAAAACTGAAATTCTACCTTCTCTTCTTACTTTACTTCTTCACTTTTCTAAATACTTAATAATTCTCAAAGCATACTCCTTAAAACTGAAATTCTATCTTCATTTCTTACTTTACTTCTTCACTTTACTAAATACTTATTACTTCTCAAAGCATACTCCTTAAAACTGAAATTCTATCTTCTTTTCTTACTTTACTTCTTCACTTTTCTAAAAACTTAATAATCCTCAAAGTATACTCCTTAAAACTGAAATTCTATCTTCTTTTCTTACTTTACTTCTTCACTTTACTAAATACTTAATAATTCTCAAAGCATACTCCTTAAAACTGAAATTCTATCTTCTTTTCTTAATTTACTTCTTCACTTTACTAAATACTTATTACTTCTCAAAGCATACTCCTTAAAACTGAAATTCTATCTTCTTTTCTTACTTTACTTCTTCACTTTACTAAATACTTAATAATTTTCAAAGCATACTCCTTAAAACTGAAATTCTACCTTCTCTTCTTACTTTACTTCTTCACTTTTCTAAATACTTAATAATTCTCAAAGTATACTCCTTAAAACTGAAATTCTATCTTCTTTTCTTACTTTACTTCTTCACTTTTTTAAATACTTATTACTTCTCAAAGCATACTCCTTAAAACTGAAATTCTATCTTCTTTTCTTACTTTACTTCTTCACTTTTTTAAATACTTAATAATTCTCAAAGCATACTCCTTAAAACTGAAATTCTACCTTCTTTTCTTACTTTACTTCTTCACTTTTCTAAATACTTAATACTTCTCAAAGCATACTCCTTAAAACTGAAATTCTACCTTCTTTTCTTACTTTACTTCTTCACTTTACTAAATACTTAATAATTCTCAAATCATACTCCTTAAAACTGAAATTCTATCTTCTTTTCTTAATTTACTTCTTCACTTTACTAAATACTTATTACTTCTCAAAGCATACTCCTTAAAACTGAAATTCTATCTTCTTTTCTTACTTTACTTCTTCACTTTACTAAATACTTAATAATTTTCAAAGCATACTCCTTAAAACTGAAATTCTACCTTCTCTTCTTACTTTACTTCTTCACTTTTCTAAATACTTAATAATTCTCAAAGCATACTCCTTAAAACTGAAATTCTACCTTCTTTTCTTACTTTACTTCTTCACTTTTCTAAATACATAATAATTCTCAAAGCATACTCCTTAAAACTGAAATTCTATCTTCTTTTCTTAATTTACTTCTTCACTTTACTAAATACTTATTACTTCTCAAAGCATACTCCTTAAAACTGAAATTCTATCTTCTTTTCTTACTTTACTTCTTCACTTTTCTAAATACTTAATAATTCTCAAAGCATACTCCTTAAAACTGAAATTCTATCTTCTTTTCTTACTTTACTTCTTCACTTTACTAAATACTTAATAATTCTCAAAGCATACTCCTTAAAACTGAAATTCTATCTTCTTTTCTTAATTTACTTCTTCACTTTACTAAATACTTATTACTTCTCAAAGCATACTCCTTAAAACTGAAATTCTACCTTCTTTTCTTACTTTACTTCTTCACTTTTCTAAATACTTAATACTTCTCAAAGCATACTCCTTAAAACTGAAATTCTACCTTCTTTTCATACTTTACTTCTTCACTTTTCTAAAAACATAATAATTCTCAAAGCATACTCCTTAAAACTGAAATTCTATCTTCTTTTCTTAATTTACTTCTTCACTTTTCTAAATACTTAATAATTCTCAAAGCATACTCCTTAAAACTGAAATTCTATCTTCTCTTCTTACTTTACTTCTTCACTTTTCTAAATACTTAATACTTCTCAAAGCATACTCCTTAAAACTGAAATTCTATCTTCTTTTCTTACTTTACTTCTTCACTTTTCTAAAAACATAATAATTCTCAAAGCATACTCCTTAAAACTGAAATTCTATCTTCTTTTCTTACTTTACTTCTTCACTTTTCTAAATACTTAATAATTCTCAAAGCATACTCCTTAAAACTGAAATTCTATCTTCTTTTCTTAATTTACTTCTTCACTTTACTAAATACTTATTACTTCTCAAAGCATACTCCTTAAAACTGAAATTCTACCTTCTTTTCTTACTTTACTTCTTCACTTTACTAAATACTTAATAATTCTCAAATCATACTCCTTAAAACTGAAATTCTATCTTCTTTTTTTACTTTACTTCTTCACTTTTCTAAATACTTAATAATTCTCAAAGCATACTCCTTAAAACTGAAATTCTATCTTCTTTTCTTACTTTACTTCTTCACTTTTCTAAATACTTAATAATTCTCAAAGCAAACTCCTTAAAACTGAAATTCTATCTTCTTTTTTTACTTTACTTCTTCACTTTACTAAATACTTAATAATTTTCAAAGCATACTCCTTAAAACTGAAATTCTACCTTCTCTTCTTACTTTACTTCTTCACTTTTCTAAATACTTAATAATTCTCAAAGCATACTCCTTAAAACTGAAATTCTACCTTCTTTTCTTACTTTACTTCTTCACTTTTCTAAATACATAATAATTCTCAAAGCATACTCCTTAAAACTGAAATTCTATCTTCTTTTCTTAATTTACTTCTTCACTTTACTAAATACTTATTACTTCTCAAAGCATACTCCTTAAAACTGAAATTCTATCTTCTTTTCTTACTTTACTTCTTCACTTTTCTAAATACTTAATAATTCTCAAAGCATACTCCTTAAAACTGAAATTCTATCTTCTTTTCTTACTTTACTTCTTCACTTTACTAAATACTTAATAATTCTCAAAGCATACTCCTTAAAACTGAAATTCTATCTTCTTTTCTTAATTTACTTCTTCACTTTACTAAATACTTATTACTTCTCAAAGCATACTCCTTAAAACTGAAATTCTACCTTCTTTTCTTACTTTACTTCTTCACTTTTCTAAATACTTAATACTTCTCAAAGCATACTCCTTAAAACTGAAATTCTACCTTCTTTTCATACTTTACTTCTTCACTTTTCTAAAAACATAATAATTCTCAAAGCATACTCCTTAAAACTGAAATTCTATCTTCTTTTCTTAATTTACTTCTTCACTTTTCTAAATACTTAATAATTCTCAAAGCATACTCCTTAAAACTGAAATTCTATCTTCTCTTCTTACTTTACTTCTTCACTTTTCTAAATACTTAATACTTCTCAAAGCATACTCCTTAAAACTGAAATTCTATCTTCTTTTCTTACTTTACTTCTTCACTTTTCTAAAAACATAATAATTCTCAAAGCATACTCCTTAAAACTGAAATTCTATCTTCTTTTCTTACTTTACTTCTTCACTTTTCTAAATACTTAATAATTCTCAAAGCATACTCCTTAAAACTGAAATTCTATCTTCTTTTCTTAATTTACTTCTTCACTTTACTAAATACTTATTACTTCTCAAAGCATACTCCTTAAAACTGAAATTCTACCTTCTTTTCTTACTTTACTTCTTCACTTTACTAAATACTTAATAATTCTCAAATCATACTCCTTAAAACTGAAATTCTATCTTCTTTTTTTACTTTACTTCTTCACTTTTCTAAATACTTAATAATTCTCAAAGCATACTCCTTAAAACTGAAATTCTATCTTCTTTTCTTACTTTACTTCTTCACTTTTCTAAATACTTAATAATTCTCAAAGCAAACTCCTTAAAACTGAAATTCTATCTTCTTTTTTTACTTTTCTTTTTACTATTTTTAAGCTAAATAAATATCTTACTGCAACTTCTTCAGTTTACGAGCCTTACACCTCCTTCATTATATATCGGGGATGGCCTGTTGCATTCGAAAAGCAGTTTCCATTGAGTTTCATCGCTATTCGCAACCATGTTTCAATCCCCTACCAGGAATGGATAATCAAGAGGAAGGCGTTCCCTTCAACGGTTGACTTTTACCAAGGACTTTCTCAGCGACATGAATGGAACTTGTTCCTACCCATAAAATCAGAAAGTATGATTCATAAGGTCAATCTCTGCTTTCACCATCTTTTTAATACTAATTTCTTACTTTTCTTATCATTTTTTAATTTTATTTATTTTATCATTATTTTTGAAATATTTCTTCTTTGCAGATTATTTTTTGCTTTTATTTTGTATGTCAAGATTTTTTTTCTCCTTTTGTTAACTCTAAAAATCAAAATATTTCATTACCCAAAACCAAAAAAATTATCACTACCCAATTCAAAAAAAAAATTATCACAACCCAAAACAAAAACATATCGAAACCAAAGACAAATATTATATCCTTTATCTTTTTTAATCCCATTTTTTCTCAAAATCCTTTTATATTTTCTAACTTTTTTTGAAAATTTGTTCCTTTTTGATCTTTATCTATCCCGATTTGCTCCAGTTTGTTCCGTCCGAAAAAAGTCTTGCAGTGTAAAAAGCTGAGCAAAAAAACAAAATTAAATTTTTCACGATTTAATGCTTTAAATACTCTTATTCGCCTTTCATTTAGCTCTAAAAATCAAAAAAAATACCAAAACCCAATTCTTAAAATTTTTATCGTGCACCAAAATCGAAAATTTTCAAATCAAGAAAAAACAAAAACTTGCAAAACCAAAACTTAAATCTTCAAAACCAAAATTCAAAATCAAAAAAATTCAAAACCAAAATCAAAAAAATTCAAAACCAAAATCAAAAAAATTCAAAACCAAAATCAAAAAAATTCAACCAAAATCAAAAAAATTCAAAACCAAAATCAAAAAAATTCAAAACCAAAGATTTAGTCACAAATTTTTTTATTCCCATTTTTTTTCAAAAACCTTTTATATTTTGAAAATTTTTCTCAAAAAAAATTATTCCTTTCTGACCCTCTACTTATCCCGAAATCCCCCAGCTTGTTCCGTCCCAACTCAGCCCTATAGTGTAAAACGCTGAGCAAAAAAAGGCTTTGACGTTTTTCGCCATTTTCAGGCTTCTATCTAATGAAAAATTAATCTGCTGCACATTAAATGCATTTATCTACTTTTTCCTATCGTAAAATTACATTGTGCAACTTAAAAATAATAACAAACGCAATTAAATTTTATAACAAATTTAAAAAAGACTTTGTGCTATCACGTAACTCAAAAAAATTCTAAGACTGTAATATAAAATTGAAAAAATTTTAGCTCTGGCACATAACTCAAAAATTTTCCTAACACTTGAAAATTTAAAATATTTAGCTAAGTACATACTTCAAAAATTTTGCCTAGCTTCGGAAAAATTTAAAAAATTTTACTCTAGTACGTACTTCAAAATTTTTTCTGACACTGGAAAATTTAAAATATTTAGCTAAGTACATACCTCAAAAAATTTACCTAGCGCCGGAAAAATTTAAAGCTTTTAGCTGAGTATATACCTCAAAAAAATTTCGTAACACTTGAAAATTAAAATTATTTAGCTGAGTCTATACCTCAAAAATTTTTCTAACATTCGAAGAATTTAAAACTTTTATAACTCTAGTACATAACTCAAAAATTTTATAACGCTTGAAAATTTAAATTTCTCTACCACTTGATTTTTAAATTAAATTAAAAAAAATATTAATAAAAATAAATAAATTCAATAAAAAGACTTAGAAAAAATTACGAACTTTAAAATTTTGAAACTTTACTTGTAATAATAATATTATGAGTAAGAAAATACTTAATTAGAATAAAGACTTAGAAAATTTTAAATTCTTAAATGTAAAATTAAATAGTTTAAATAGTTTAAATTCATAAAGATCACTTGATGTATCTCTACTTGTCCTCCACACTCATTTTAGTATTAGCCATTACGCAATTCTTAAATCGCAATCCATAGTCACAGTATACTTTGCTCCAGTCAGTCTATATAAATAATGAATGCTAAATTTAAACTTACCTATTACTAGTTATTAGACTATTCTCCATTCAATATTCTTCCTATATTCCATCTTCGAATGTTGTAGTCTTTTGATTAGTTACAACTTGACCATATACATCCATTACTTGATACCAACCATTAGTCGTCCCTAGATAGAGATAAACTACCCACAGTGTCTGTATGACCCAAAAGTGTACATTCACACTATCCATTATTGATATTTCATATTCTTATGGTCTTGTCATAAGATCCAGATAAGATATACTTGCTGTTATTCGAGAATATTACCGAAGTGACACGAGATGAGTGTCCCGATAAGACCATTGTACAAGACAGAGTTCGAGAGTTCCATAAACGAATAGTTGAGTCATCCGATCCAGATATGATTTAAGTGGAATCACTGGATATAGCCACAGCATATACAACACTAGTGTGACCACTCATGGTCTTACAGGTACCTGTCTTGATATTGTAAAGTCTAAGAGTAGAATCTAAACTTCCCGATACAATGAACTCTGAATCACTGGATATAGCCACAGCATATACAGAATATTTGTGACCACTCATGGTCTTACAGGTACCTGTCTTGACGTTCCATAGTCTCACCGTCTAATCATAACTTCCCGATACGATGAACTCTGAATCACTGGATATAGACACAGCATATACATAACTAGTGTGACCACTCATGGTCTTACAGGTACCTGTCTGGACGTCCCATAGTCTCACCGTCTAATCATAACTTCCCGATACGATAAACTCTGAATCACTGGATATAGCCACAGATAATACAAAACTAGTGTGACCACTCATGGTCTTACAGGTACTTTCAGCTATGTTGTAGAGTCTAAGAGTGTTGTCACGTGATCCAGAGACTATTAGGTTAGAGTTAGGTGAGATGGCAACCGATGTGACAGAGGATGAGTGTCCAGTGAAAATGTGAGGGAGTTCCGATGAGATTGAGGTTAGATTGGCGTTGGAGAAGTCGCAGTTAATAAATTTGGAGTTTCTAAGATTGGCGGTAGTTAGGTTTGAGTTGGAGAAAATGCAGGATGTGAAGGTTGTATCCGAAAGATCTGAGTTAGTTAAGTCAAGGTTTTGTAGATTTTGATTGTTGAAATTGTAGTTCATGAAATTCAAAATAGTCAATGAATTGGCTGTAGCTATTTGGATTTTTGGTTGGTTTTTGGAAATACTTAAGATCTACAACATATATTACTAATTCTTCTCAGATTTTATTTGAATTAAATCATAAAGAATTAATGATTTTTTGCAGATGTTGATTTTATTCAAAGGATTGCTCAAAATGGTATTCATGTCGATTTACTTGTTTTGGAATTCGTTGAGTATATTCTAAAGGTTTTGAATACTTTCGACTTTGAGTTCTTAAAATGGTTATTTTGATATTTAAACTGTCTATGCTTATTCTGGAACTTTTGACTGAATTTATTAAGCTATTTGCTGACTTTAGATTTATCTTTTGGATTCTTCTTAAGGTTGTCTTACTTCTTAAGTCTGATTTTATTTTAGTTGATTTTCTTGATCAATGAACTTTCTTATTACAACTGAAAAATCATGCATATTTTATCTTTGTTCATGATTCATACTCATAATCTCCTAGAAGACTTTAAATGAAATTTTTTAGATTATTTTGTAACTTTGATTTGCTTCTTAATAACTCAACGACTTTACTCTATTTATTTCATTTTACATGCTTTCAACTTCTTTTGCTACCTCATTCAATGAATTTAAGTTACGATTGTATTCCTAACTGGTTACCATTTTTTAAGTCTTTATTTGCTGATACTTCTCACTTAGAGCGTTTATCTTTCTTAAGACTTTCTCTATTTCATTTGCGATCTTCTATCTCTCATCAATTTCACTCTAGCATAATATTTAAGTAACTTATTTTACTATTTTACTAAAGATCTATTGGAAAGCTACACAAATTTTCTTGATATTTATGATACTTGCCTTTTACACGTTCGCTTGTCCTGATAAGTCTTTCACTAACTACAACAGATTAGCTTAATGCTCAAACTTATTTAACTAGTACTTGAAATATTCCTTTATGTCGAAATTTTTTAAATTTTGTTCCTCTATACTTACTTTCTTGTTGTGAATCTGACATTTAATTTTATCAGCTTCTTAAGCTATCTTTTGAAGACATTTAGTGCAACGAACACATCCACACTGTAATTCTTTTGGCTATCTTTGATTTTAGTCAAAAACTTTTTTGCATTTTTAACAGACGGTTAAATCCATTACTTATAATTAACTTATAAAAAATTCTCTCAATAAATACCATATATTACAATGAAATTAAAATTGATAAAAAATAAATATTAATTAAAAATAAGATTTTATCAAAATTAATATTTAATTTTGATTAAAAGTATAATTGATAAGGAAAATTAAAAAAAAATATAAAGAACAAAAAATACAAAATACAAAAAAATTTATTTTTTTTAAATTAAAATTTCTTGTAATAATAAAATATGTTTATTATTTACTAAATTTTCACTTATAAGAAAAAAATTGTAATTGTTGCTTTTTAATAAATTATTGATAAATATTATACCTTAAAATAATATATAGCTTTTAATTAAATAAACTTTAAATATTTGATAAAAAATTAAAAAAAATTGTTTTTGTAATTAAAAAAAAATTTTAAACACTTAAACTACAAAAAATAAACACAACTAAATTTAATAAAACCTTAATAAAAATAAATTTTTAATTTTAATTAAAAAATTAAATTAAAAAACACGACGTATAATTTTAAAAATAACTTTAATAAAAAACAAAAAGAATTTTAAAATGAATAAAATAAAGATTTTTATTTTTTTACATAGCTTATATAACATTTGAAATATATTCTACGCAAATTTAATTTCTTTAAAATTTTTATTATGACATTCAACAATTTAAAATATTAGATCTTTCTGCTTACATAGAATTTACTATTATTAAGATAGAAATAACATATTTTTGTCAGATGAAAAAAATTTAATAATAAATTACAAAAATTTTTAAATTATTAACGAAATTTTTTTAAAACTAATAAAAAAATAAAAAATTTAGGTTCTTTGAGATATTTCAACCTCTATATTATTTTAAAAACAAAATATAAAAGTTTAAATGTCTCATTACTATGCATACTGTCACTGAGGTATCATTTCGCTTTGATAATGATTGCCATCTTTCATCTTGTATCTTTTTCCAAATTTGCAACCATGTAATCTTACTCTTTCTTCTTTTAGTTTTAGTTGTTGTATTTTTTTTATTCTCCAAATTTTTAAAGTAATTTCAATATACTTATTTAAAGTTTTTAAATTTTTAGTATCTCTTTCATAAATATATTCGAGAGTTACATTAATAACATCTTTTTGCTTCTTGTTTAGGTTTAGATCTTGATTCCTTTTCACCTTTAATTATCATTGGATCATTTCCTTATTCTTGTAGGTCCATTTAGCGCTGCAATTTTTCTGATTTTCATCTATTTTTTTTAAATTTTATTATCCAATTTTATACTTTTATTTTTATTTTTATGATTAATTGTTCGGGTCTTGTGAAATATTTCAAAATATGTTAAAGTCTCATTCTAAGGTCATGAGTCTTGATTCTGCTAGTTCAAATTTTTTCATTAACTTCTTATTGTCCTTATTCCATTTTTTTACCTTTTTCTGAAGGTCCAGCATCGCTATAATCAGCTAATCGTAGCTTATTTAATACTATGTAGTTAGATTGAAGATTTCCGAGTGCATTATATTTTTAGCCTATTTGCCAGGTTTTTTCTTCAGAGTTGGAAGATTTATCCTGATGGGTGACCTTTTTGGTACCTCTTTCCTTGGTCCTAGCCTCTCTAGAATATCGTTAACTCCTGCCTTTTTGGAACCACGAAGACTTCTTTTTTATCCTGACATACTTTTATTCAAAATTACTTTTAAATATTAAAATTATTGAGTATTTTTAAAAACTTTCATAATAAAAATAAATATTTCGATAAATAAAATAAAATTCTAAAATTATAATTTATAAATAAACTTTAAAAATAAATATTTAAATTTCACTAAATTGAAATTTAATAAAATAAATTTAAATATAATTTAATTAATTTTAAACTAAAAGAGTTTTTGGACTGCAACTTCTTGCAGTTTAACGACCCCAACACTCTTTTCATGGGATAACGGGGATATCCTGTCGCTTTCGAAAAGAAGCTGCTAGGGAGCTCCATCGCTATGGGCAGCCAGGCTTCAAGCCCTTACCAGGAGTGGATAATCAAAAGGAAGGCGTTCCCTTCAGAAAATGACTCTAACCAGGGACTTTCTCAGCGACAGGAAAGGAACTTGTTCCTAGCCATAAAACCAGAAAGTGTTGTCACGAAGGTCATTCTCAACTCCCACCATCTTTTCAATTATCTAGTTAAAATTAATTAATTAGGTAAAATATATACTATAAAATTAAAGAAAATTATAACAAAAATTGCTAAAAAATATGCTAAGGATAAAAAATTGTAAAAAAATTCTATTAAAACTAAAAAAATAAATTAAAAAAGCATATCACTAAATAAAGCTAAAAATTAAAAAAAAATTAAAAATACTAATTATAAAGATATTTTAATAATAAATTCTCAAAAAATACACAAATCTTCTCATCAGAAATTAATAGCATAAAAAAATTGAAAAATCTGCTAAATTACTGCTAAAAATCAAACATGGAAATATTTTTTCCCTTTATTTGAAAATAAAAGATATTTTTACTAACCAAAATACATTTCTTAATATTTTTATAGATAAGAAAATCTAAAAATAGTGATAATATTTTCAAATCAAATTTTAAAAAATACTTTTACAACCATATATTAACTTCTCTATAGTACTTATCATAAGTAAATGGTTTTTATTCATGATAAATTATTTTATTGTATATATTTTACCTAATTAATTAATTTTAACTAGATAATTGAAAAGATGGTGGGAGTTGAGAATGACCTTCGTGACAACACTTTCTGGTTTTATGGCTAGGAACAAGTTCCTTTCCTGTCGCTGAGAAAGTCCCTGGTTAGAGTCATTTTCTGAAGGGAACACTGTCTTTGCGATTGTTCGCTCTAGGTAGGGGCTTGAAGCCTGGCTGCCCATAGCGATGGAGCTCCCTAGTAGCTGTGCCTGGAGCACAACAAGATATCCCGTTATTCCATAAAAAGAGAGCGTCGGGTCGTGCAATCGGAAAGGAGTTTCCGGTCCAAATACTTTTTTAGTTGAAATAAATTAATTTTAACTATAAATGTTTATGGACATCTTTAATTGTAAGAATTAATTCTTTCAATCAAAGACATTTTAAAAGTCTTTAAAAAACAAATCATATCATATATTTTACCTAAATACTTTGTGTTCATGATTACTTATTTTCTAGTGCTTATTATAAGCAAATACTTAATTTTCATAAGAACTTATTTTGTAGTATTTATCATAAGTAAGAAATAATATTCATGATAATTTTTTATAGTACAATTTATAAGTAAATATTTTTTGTTCTTGATAACTTATATTATAGAACATATTTACTTAAATACTTTGAGATCATGATTATTCATTTTATAATGATTATCATAAGCAAATATTTTGTTCTAATGATATCCTATTTTATTGTAAATATCGATGCAAAACAAATTTCTATTCTCTTTAATATTGATTAAGAAAAAAAGATCTAATTTTAATTTCAATTTTTCCTTTATGACCATCTTTTAAGTAGGAGAACGATATAAATTTATTGTGTATCCTGAAATATAAAGCTTTGGAGGAAACTCAATAAGAGAAGTTCTTATATAGAAAAAAACTTAGTAGGGTTATAATAACAGGTACCTATAAACCATAAAGACTGATTACTAAAAACACCACCTGATTTTTGCTTTTACTTTAATAAATAGCAATCTTCAGGTGATTATCTTTATTTTTACTCTATTAAGTTCTACTAAGAAAAAGGTAATCAATATTTGAAAATCTGCACATAAAGCTAATAAGAAACATGGTAAATTAACAGTTTCAGAATTTTAGGTAAAGAGTAAATAGAGGGATTAAGCAAGATGAGAAAATAGATATGACATTAATTATATGAATAAGAAGAAATATCTGGTTCAAGTGGTTTAAAAAAAGATTGAATAATCTATTAGCCTTTCCAAAAACTAAATAAGAAATGCAAAAAGAAAGACAATGAAGCAATTAATGAAACAACAACAACTAGAAGAGAAATCAAGTTCCTCATCAGAAGAAAAACTATGATCGGAACAATTCACAAGAATCTAGATGAGCCTGAAAAGAAATCAGAACTCTTTCTATAGCTCAATTAAATGAAAATGACAATCTAAGGATATCAAGAAACAATTTATAATCAAGGAGAAAAAATAAGAGAGTTAATGAATTTTATTGAAGATCAAAATAATGAATTGCTTATAATTAGACGTTAGTTAATCTAGAAAAATTTAGTCACGGAATGGCAATTAACTAGCAGTCTTAAACGAATCTTAAACAGAACCAAGAAATGATAATAGAAAAAGATTGTACTTAAACAAATTCTCAAGAAAAACAGAACAATGAAAAGATCGATTTGCATTTAATGAAACGAATTGATTAACTAGAAAAATGTATTTATGAAAAAAAATTATAAAAGATAAACCAAACAATGTTGGTTTTGCAAGTCAAATCTTCATTTGCTAAAACATTGTGTTGGCTGGAAATAAATATAAATAAAAGAACAAATAAGAACGTGAAAGACTCTTAATCGACTATGAATTACTGAAGCCGGAGTCTGCAAAAGAAAATTATTTCCTAGAAACTCGGAAAATTTTAGTGGTTACCTCCACGTAAAGCAACTTAATCGTGATATCCATCCACATTAAAAAAATAGCAGCAAGAAACTGATCGAGATCACAGAGATTGCAAGATTTTTAAACTTTAAGTATATTATTATTATTATTAACTGATTCAAATCAAAAACTTCATATAATGACATTTTTATTAAAGAGAGATACAAAAGTAAGTTGTGAGCAGATATTTAACTTTATAGCTACTTTAAAAATTTAATAGCACATAGAAATAAATTATATTGATAAAAATGTATTAATCTATATCATCTAAAAAATGGAAGGCTAAAGGAAAGCATTCACCAACTTGAGAAAGGTAGAGATTAAAATTGAAGGAGCCAAGCAAGCTACGACCTAACACTAGTAGCAAGCAACCTTCAAGCTTTCATTTAAGCACCCTTATACTTAATTAGATACCCCTCCGACCGCTGAAAAACCTAAGAAAAAAAATACCAGAGGTCAGGGAATTCTAAACGGCTAAGTCGGAGTAACAAGAACAATCTGAAGTAGTAGCAATGATAATTACCGAACTTAATCAGGAGGTGGGAAGGCTCAAAGCCCAAAAGGAATATGCTATGAAACTTTATAACAATGGGATGGCTCTAAACTAGAAAATCCAGGCTCACTTTGAGAAGGAAATCCAGGGACTTAGAGATGAAGTGAAAAACCTAAGATAATAGCTAATGGAGCATCTCGAGAAGTCGGACAAGCCTAGGAACAGCATAACAGCAAATAATAAATCCTGAAATGATGGAACTAGAAGAGAATGGGCATTCCTAACCTAACCCTCCTTCTTCCGCAAAACACCAGTAAGCCAAGTCTCAGAAATAATGCTACCTATGTGGCAGTGCTTGGTACCTCTATAGACAATGCAAAATTTTTGTTGAAAAATAGAGGAACTACTGGAGAATTTAAACCTATCAGGAGCGGTAAGCGATTAAGAAATAAAGACAAAAGATAAAAAATTTAAGAAGAATACAAAATAGCCTCTACTGTGATCCTAGCGGGAGAATGTACAAGAGGAAAACTTCCCCTTAGACAGATTTGACCTCGTACCAGAAGACTATGTCTCCATGCGAAGCATACTGCTAGACGACCCAAGTCGCTTTGACTATTATAACTCACTGGAAGGAAAATCGATAACCCACCGAAAAGCAGCAACTGGCGTAAAAAGGTTTTTAACAAATATTCCTGACGATTTAATTAATTTAATTTAATCTATATCATCTATAAGGATCTAAAGTTTTAACAATGTGCAAATCAGATTTTCTGATGAAAAGCTTCATATTTTAGCAAATACTTAAGAAAAAAGGATTTTGAAACGTTTGTGAAGAATCTCTAGCTTAAAAACCAATTTGATATTAAAAGTTGTTTTTCATAGCTTATGTTTTTATATTAATTATTTTACAATTAAAAATAAAAGGAAATACTTTAAAATTAATGTTTAGAATAAATTATCTCAAAATAAAAGTTTATTCCAGATTTCTTTATTGCTTTAAAGTGGGATTTAAGAAATGAGAAGATTCTTAAGCAATTTATTTTAATCAAATACACAAAAAAAAGAAGAGCTTATTCGAGTGATCTTAATAATTTTACAATCTTGAACTTTAAGTTATAAAGAATACTTTGACAAATATTATTGTAATAAAGTGTAGGTATAGACTAAATACAGATTTTAAATTTAGCTCTCAAAATTGAGCTTCTTAAAATTTAGAGACGTGTATATTTTCTTTTTCTTATTTTCCACAATTTTTAATGGCAAAATCCGAATAACGAAATTTCAATTTACCTGATTTTACAATTTTCTAACGAAAAGTTTGCATTTAAAAGGCAATTTATTTTGATCTTTTTTATAAGCCCTGCATTAAAAGAAAAGTTGATTTGCAGATTGAAAAAGTATAAGAATGAGAAAAACACCTCGTAGGGATTTTCTTTGCTTCTATAATCCTTTTAATTTTCCCCTCTTTTTTCTACCTTTATGTTCACGAAATAAATTCTAAAAATAGCTTAAAATTCCTTATGCTCACATAAATACTTAATAAATCAACTAAAATTTGAAATTTAAGAACTTTAAAGTCTTAATAATAAAACTAAAATCCGAAAAATAGTGAGCTATGCTTGGATAGGACAAAACCAAAAAAATATAGTGAAAATTTATGTAGTCGCTGACTTGATAATCATTCTGTGGATCTGAGTATAAAAACGAAAGACTCATCGAACCGTAAAGTAGCTGGGACTTTTAGTGGCATCCGGTAAAGCCAATGAATAGAGATTCGGGAAGAGTTACTCCTTCCTCCTATTATCAAACTTTAAAAGGGTACAGTAACGTTTCATAATGAACGTGACATGACATAAATGTCACTAGTGGGCCAATCCTAGTAAGCAGAACTGGCGATGAGGACCCAACCTGTAGCGGAGCTAAGGTGACAGAACCTGTCTGCAAGAAAAGGCGTTAATCTATTTAGATAGTAGGACGATGGCCATGGAAGTCGCATTCCGCTAAAGAGAGTAGCAACTGACCTACTAAATGGACTAGTCCTGAAAATGGAAGTCACGAAAGGCGGGTGCCCATAATCTCACCTCAAGTGTAGGAGAGCATAGTATCTGCTTAGAAGTAAATCAGTGAAGAGTTATGGAGCAGGTATTAGCGCAGATCTTTTTGCTAGTAGCAAATATTCCAATGTCAACTTGGAAGACTGAAAAAGAGAAGATTTTCAATAGAACCGCACTGGATCATGAGTCACCTGATCCTAAACTTACGAGGGAAAAGGAATATGGTTAATATTCCATAGGCACTTTCTACATAATGATGACACAATATGCCACAATAATTCGGGTTGGTCCTGGAGAGAGTTGTTTTTTCTGTCTAGCATACATGTGCGTCAATATCCATTACGACGAGAGAGGTGTGATGTATGGAGGAGAAGTACACTGTATGTGTTGCCTGGAGCACCAACCACAATCCATGAAGTTTGCAGTATGTAATATGTAAGGGTATTTATGCCCATACATCAGCAGCTCTCCAAGGCTAGCAGTTTCTAGTCAATAGACAATGTAGGTAAGAGATATTGGCAAATTGGATCTGTAACTTCGATAGAAAGTCGACTTTGAGGACAAGGCAAAAGTCTCCATTGGAGGAATTGTGAGACTTAATTTTGACGGAAATTAGAGTTTTGTAGCCATGGCCGAAGGTGATCGGCCATGCGAAATGTGGCCACCTTAGAATAAGAGCGGCAGGAGTAATGATACTATTTAATTAAAACAAAGCATTGTGAATTTGATATATTAACACAATGTGATTTGTCTCATTATTCTGAATATCAAGGTGATGAGATTCAACGAAGCGCGAGTAAACAGCGGAGTAGCTATGACTCTCTTAAGGTAGTCAAATACGTATTCAAATCAAAGTCTGACGATTAAGAAATTTAAAAAAGAATTAAGGATTTTTTATGATGCGCTGTTTATAAAATAGTTGCTTCCAAATCTACGAGAAAGTGTTTGAATAACGTGAAATAGCTAAAAAAGAAAAGAAAATCTTGAAACTGATATTTTCATAAAGTAATTAAAATGTAAATTTATTTATCCGAGTTACTTGCTTGAACATTAAGTAGGTGAATCTTATAAGATACTTAAATAATAGTTTATAGCTGTTTTTTAAATGATTCAAAACAAAAATCATTTTATTTGAATTGTCAATATGAGTAAATAAGAATTGAGATTTTCATCCGCTAAAAATAATTAAAAAATTACTTATAAAAATATAAAACATAAATGAATAAAATTTAAGCTAAAAGTATAATCAACATTGTCAAAATTTAAAAAAAAAATCAAAAAATAAACTTAAGTTTACATTCAAAGTGAATATGAAGAAAGTTAATAGAAATTTAATGCGAAAATTAAGTTGACAAGTTGTAATTTTATAATAATAATATCAATTATAATATCATTTAATATATCTTTACTATATTTACATATAGATGATAAAACTAGTTATTTACATTTTGATTATCAATCCTACTTAGATTATTGCCCTTATTTTTCTACTATTTCAATTTTGTCCAGATAATTCTATCATAATAGTAGTTCATTATTTCACTCGATAATTTCAATTCTTCTTCTAAGTAGCTTTTAGTGAAAATTTTTAATTCTAGAATAGATTTATTTAAACTGTTTTTAAGTAAAAAATCAAGATTAAGATAGCCTTGATTATTTGTTCACATTTTTTGTAAATCATAATTTTTAAATCTTGGGATTCCTAAATAAGATCTTGTAGAGCTTCATATTATTAAATAAATACAAAGCTATTAAGTCTCCACAGAAATAAAAAATGGCAGAAGGTTTCAAGAAGGGTTTTTTTCCAGCCCCATAGAAAAAGGAAAAAATCAGAGATTTCTAATTCTTCTCCTACAATAATTTTCTTAGGCTCTTTAACCCCCCAAATTTAGAAAAATAAAGATAATCTTAAATTGAATAAGAAATTAAATCAACAGAAACTGACTATTGCAAGTGAGACTTTTTACTCCCATAGCCACGGTCAAGCAACTACATGAAAAGTGGTAATTAAAAAATAATGTAGAAATAGAAAAATGATGAATAGCTAATAATAAAATAATTTATTAAATATATCCGTAACCTATAAGAAGAAGTTTAAATATTAAAGAAAGAAAACCAAAAATTATTATAGAAAAGTTAAAATAATGAAGAAAGATAAATGAAACAGGAAATCGAAGTCAAACTTTTGGGATAAAGAAGAATTTAACCTTAAATCTTAGCTGAAAATAAAATGGAACTAGAATACACAAAACCCTTAGAGATAACTCCTCCCAGAAGGATTGTCAAGCTGTGCTACCTGTGCAAATCAAGATTCCACACATACAAGAGATGCAAGATATATTTGGATAAACAGAGAATAAACAGTGAAGAGATTTGGAGAGAACTGTCAAGAATTTATGTAGACAAGGATGGAAGAATATTTAGAAGGAGGCTTTTTCAAGGGAGTGCCAGAACTCCAAAAAAACTGGGAGTCCCGAACTTTTTTTTAAACCTCAAGGAACGAACTCTGGAGGTATGTATTGAAGGGATTTAAAATCCCCGGAGATACGAACACTTTAATTTAGTATATTATTATTATTATTATAAGTCTTCACAGATGCATATCATAGAGTGGCTAACTTTAAAGTGTCTTTATTATAATTAATATTAGAAATTTTAATAAAATATTCTTAATTTTAATAAAGAAAACTATTTTTTTAATTATAAATTTATTAAATTTAGTATGTGTATAATCTGAAAATTTCTTACTTCATTATCAGAATCTTCAAAGTTA
Source organism: Loxodes magnus (assembly GCA_946699065.1). Taxonomy (NCBI): domain Eukaryota; phylum Ciliophora; class Karyorelictea; order Loxodida; family Loxodidae; genus Loxodes; species Loxodes magnus. The sequence continues at coordinate 232,442 of CAMPDV010000499.1, read as the reverse complement.
AAATGGGCAGTTTTCATTGATCTCATCTCGTCTACAGAATCTAAAAAGAACTTTTCTTTTATTTATTCTTAAAATTTATTCAAGAGTTTTTTTAGGTCTTCAATATTCTATAAATCCATTTAAAAGTATTAGGTTAGTTTCTTCCGTAGACTTCCGCCTACAAGCTCAACCTTGTAACACCAACAGTAGGGTCGCTACGTGTGGAAAGCCGAAAGTCTAGAATGGAGCAGAAGGAGATTCACTTTTATTCAACTGCATCCAGGAAAACTTTAAAATTTAGAAAATCCCTAACTGAAATGTAGGGTGGAGAGATCTATTCTCTAAAGTATTTTTTGGTTCCCACTCTCTTCATATTAATCCGTGAGTCACGAGTAAAGAAATTACTCTTCTGAAATCTTCGTCATCAGAAATTATTAATAAGCTACATAAAAATGTTCATTCGCCTTTATTGGTCTTGTCACGTATTGGTTTATAAAAAGTCTCAAGAATCAATATAAAAATCAATAAATCGTTCATTACTTCTCCAGGTACATAATCATGAATAACATAGCTATGTTTTTATAATATTCCTTTCTTTACTTTTGATATTTTATTCCAATCTCCATTTTTTTCCAAATATTTGCTTGCTTCTTTTTTTAGAGCATCTATTTTTGCTAGAATAGTTAGTCTCCACCAACCATTTTTTCCTTTTAAGTCATATTTATATACAATAAATCTTAGTTAGTTTTTTCAGAATTTTATAATTTTACTTTTTGGAAAATATTAATATCTCCAACAGAATTTTTTTATGTGTCCTAGCCATAAATACACACAGCACTTGTCTTCATTTTTTTACTTGATTAGTTGGTTTATATTTTTATGCTTGATTAATATTTTAATTTTGCCTGTTAGATCTCCATTTGATCATGTATTGCTTTAAAAATAATTAACTTGCGGTTTATTAAATTAATATTAATAACTGCTCCTATTTTTTCTTCTACTCTTTTTTTAATGAAATAGATATGTAGAAACTTTTATTCAATTATGTATTAAGAATTTTATTATTATTTTAGAGACAACTAATCCTTTATATCTATGCTTTTTTATTATTTATTAGTTAAGGTTAGATCTTTTAATTTAACGAAGTTTAGTGAATATATTTTGCTCATATTATGAAACGTAAAATAAATTTTACTTTAATATTTCTTTATTATAATAAATCCATAAATTTATAAATTAAATTGATTAAATTAGCGTGGTATCACCATTGTTTGGTTCACCACGATAAAAATTAAGAAACCAAATGTAATTATTTAAAATAGGCTAGAACCATTTCTAGCTTCATCTGGTCTCTTTGATTATTTTCTTCTTCTCTCCGTTTTTATAATCAAAAATTGATTGCCTTCATTCTTTAAACTTTTGTTATTCTTCCAAAGGTTGGAATTAGAAGAAGTTAGAGAACATTACAATATTTGTGTCAAATAACCCATTTAGGTTAAATTCTTCTAAATAATAGTTATTTATAATCTCAGTCATGCTTTTGTTGTTTTCTAATTCCTGATCAGAATTGCGACATATAAATCAGGATAACTCTGAGATTTGGATTTCAGTTTCCTCAAGTCAACATCTCAAACCGATGGAGAGAACCCTCAAATAAGTAAGGCTTTTCACACAGTGGGCCCGTCTTTACTTGTTTGTGGAAGCATATAATGCAAGAGTATTTAAATGCAGACTTGATTCCACCGGATTGCCTACTCGGTCGGATAGAAACCAGAATCCATTTTAAAAATGAATATATAATAAAAAATTTAAAAAGCCGAGAAATGTTAATTCCAAATTATTAGTTAAATAAATAAAATAAATAAATAAATATTATTTTAGAGCGAGTAGCACCTCATTGGCGCGTAGCTCTTACAATATTAATATTTAATATTAAGAAAAATGTTTTTATGTTTCTTGTTAAAATTCTAAAGGTCCGTGAGTCATGTCAATTTCTCCAAATGGGGAATCTTCTTATTAAAAATTATTCTTAATCTTGAGTCAAATGATTCAGTCTTCTTGAATAAAATCCAAATAAGATTTAGATATTAAGTCGGTAATTAGAAGGCCCGTTTGTCAAACTTTCATACTGCTAGAGAAAACCCTCGGGGTAAGTTAGGTATGTCTCAACGGAGCTTATCCACCCTTCCCCATAGTGGCATCTAGTGCGAGATTACTCTCAATGCAGTATACACTGCACCAGATTACCTACTAATTTATCTGACGTGGCTGACATCATTTTTATATATTTAATAAATTAGATGATTGTTTATTAGTTGGAGTCCATAATACAAAAAAGACAAATTTATTCGTAACAGAACTAGAGTTTCATAGATTTCCTAGCGAATTAAAAATTTTAGAAATACCTTAATGAAGAAATTATTTAATTATATCCCCCATTTGAGCAAATAAAAATAGAATTGCAGATATTAAACTAGGAAAACCAAAATCTTTGATTTCATCTGAGAAAAAAGAACAAAAATTATGCTTCTAAATTTTTTACTGTAGTGAGATTCTTCATCTTCAATATAGTTCTCTACTTCTTCTTTCTATTGCATTGGGTCTTCTTCCAATTTTCGAACGCTTTTTATCATTGCTCATATAAGATCTTGCATCTAAATTTGATTCATGTTTTTATATACTTTTTTTTCCAAATAGATTCAATCTTTTCCGACGTTAAAGCAGCTTATTCCGTATTATTAATTTTATTAGCTTCTTTTAAATTTTTTGCGGAATTTCAGTATTTCCTATTTCTTTTTTCAGGTGATTGTTAGGAGATTACCGCGTCTATAGAGGGTTTTATAACCTGCCCTCTTTACTTTTGGGTTTTTACCTTTCCGCATTTCTCCTTTTCTAAGAGAAATCCATCTTAAAGAGATTCCATTTTATTTGATATGAAAAAATTTAAAATAAATGAAAAGTAAAAATAGCACTACAATAAAAATGAGAGCGTATATAGATTATATTTAATTAGAGTAAATATAAACTCAATAGTTATTTAAATTTAATTAATCTCACAAAAGATTATAACTCTTTAGTAATAATAATTTAACTATTTAAGCTTTATTTCAATCATTATTAAAATTAAGTAATATTTTCCGAATAAAAGCAGGAAATATAATGTTCAGTGTTAAATAAATAAATGAGATTATAGAGCGCGTAGCATCTCAATGATGCCCAGCTGTTTAATATGGATTTTTAAAGTTAAAAATTCCTTGCTGAAGTCTTCCACAGTACTAATATTCCCTTGTGAATTTTGTTTTCTATATGGCCGAGATCGGAATGATACCCTAAGAGACCTTAGTCTTTCGTCATTAATGCTATTTGATACCTCTTCGATCTTATCTCGTCTTTTCTTGGCTGGTTCTTCACCTATGGGGTACTTCCTTGTACCAGATTTTAAGTCAGTTTTAATTGGAGGATTGCTCCTCCCTATCTATTTATATAATTTAATAAATCTCAACTTAAAAAGTTTTTGAAGCATGATTAGCTTATGCTTATCAGGTTTTAAAATAAGAAATGCTCTCTCTTTTATGTTATCAATGCTTATCCTACATTTTCTAAATTTTAACTATAAACTTTTCATATAATTTAAACTCATGTCTTTCTATTAATTTCACCATCCAGTGTTACATAGAGCTTTTTAATGATTTTTTTAATTTATTCTTTTGCATTTTCAGCAAATCAAGTATGTATGTCCAAATTTTAACACATTTTTCACATTTCTCCATGGATATTATTAAATTTTCTTAACTCCTCGAGTTCTTTATTCTATTTCTATTTGATAGCATTTTCTTTAGATTATTTAAACTTTAAATTAAGATTATTCTAGAGTTAATTTAGAATTTATTTTAAAAATTTCAAACAGGCCAAATTTGAACATTAAGGTTTTTAATTAATTTTTTTGAACTGGCTAGAGAAAAGCAAATAGTAAGTGAAAGAATTCAAACAATGAAAATAATAATTGATTTATCAAGAGTAAGATGAAAAAAACTGGGTGATTAAAGAATTTAATAAATAAGAGATTGAAAGAAAATTATAATAATTCCGACAAGAATCCTAACTAAAAGGCTGTATTTCAATTAAAATAGGGAAAAGTAGGAATAAAAAAAAAAAAAAAAAATCAAAAATACATGCTTCATCTGCATAAAGCCAACGAAACCTATGAAGGATATGTCTCCAATAAGAGAAAATATGAAGAGAAGTCTGGAGTTCGAACTGATGCATGCAAAGACTTTTTATCAGTCAAGTAACGAGAAGATCTGGCACAAGAAACAAGAATTACTAGATGGAGAATAAAAAAATTCTTAGAAAAAGGAGATAGTTATAAAATTTTTTGATTTTTCAAGTTTATAACCGAAATTTAAACTTTATTTGAATTTAATTATCTAGTTAAAAATAAATATTTTGTATATTTGTTTACTTAATAAAATTACTACTACATTTCTTTTATTTTTATATGAATTCTTTAAATAAAATTATCTAGTTTATTTCGTAAATGATTAATAAACTTATATAATCTCATATTTTAAAATTATTTATTAATGCTTTGAGTTTTTCACAAAAATCAAAATTTTAATTAATTTTTTATATATTTATAAGCAAATATTTTGAAAATATCCAATATATAATGTATCATACCTTATCTACAAGTCATATAAAGTTTAGAATTTTAGAAATATCTTAATTATTTTAAAGTATTTAAATTATATAAAATTCATAGTCATAATGTGAATTTAATAAACTTCATTTGATTCAATAAAATAAAAGTTTTTAAAGAATATGCTAAAGAGCTCTTTTTTATTCAATCAATATGAAATAATTTTCTTACTCCTAACCCTCACAATCTTATAAAGCTAGTAAAATAAATCAATCACATAATCATTTTTAGTTATTTTACTCTTTTAAAATTTTGATTTATATCATTAGATTCTATTTGGTTACTTTTAACAGCAAATTAAGTCTTTTCCAATTAAATGGAAATTCCCCACATAATATTAAAAAGAATATCAATCAAATAATTTAAAGAGGAAAATTGGTTCTACATGATATATATAATTTTATGAACAAATTAGCAAACATTTAATAAATGGAATCTAACTACTAAGTTAAAATCATTTTGTGATTCCTAAGATTCAAACTATCAAAACTTAACTTATGAACATAATTTAGTTTGTATAAAAGCAAAAAGTAAAGTAAGCTATAATACTTTAAATAAAGCAAATGAATTTAATTTAAATATAGTATAAAGAAATAAATGGAATTAAATATTAAAATTATTGTATTAATTAATTAAATTTTGAATGAGGATATTAGAATCAAAGGCTTTTAGAATAATCAAAATTTGTTTTCTTTGATCTTAGAGTTTTGCTTGAAGTGGTAATTGAGGATAATATCAGTATGACTGGGAATATTAGTTCCTTTAAAAAGAGAAAATTATAGATATAACTAAAATTAAGGATTTATAGCAAATTATTAAAGCTATAATAATTAATAAGGATATAGCTTAAGATTAAATTATTGGATTTTCAAGGGTTGTCCAATAATTTCCTCACTTGTAGTAGATGCTATTATTACTATGAATCTAACTTAATTAGAACTAAAATTATTTTAAAATAGCTATAAATTTCTATTTTATATTGTAGTAGAAGTTAGAGTTAATATAGCTAAAGAATAGAATAAACTAAAAAAAATTAAATTTTTAACCATCCAAAACCTAATTGAAGTATGGACTATTTTTTATCTAATTAAATGTTTTTCATATTTTGATTCATTCAGTGAACTAGAATTTTAATTTGTCTAGCAAAATACTAATATTATAAAAAGGAATTTAAAGTATAATGGTTTAGTTATTTAATTTATTTTAAGAAAAGCAATCATTTATAAATCATTTTATTAATAGACGTATGCTTATTTAAATGACTAGAGTTAATTAAACTAAATATAATGTCCTTTATAAAATTTCAATATAGCTGAGTTAAAGTTAATAAAAATAATCTTATTTAGATTCAAAAAATAAAAAAGAGAAATAAGCAAAGTTAGAAGATACTACACTAGTGATTATTTTAGCTATTATTAAAATAAAATCTTATATAAAAATCTTAAAATTATTAGATTAGAAGCAAAGCTAAATAAATTTACATGAATAAATAATAAAAAATACATTATAACTAAATGTAGCTAGTTAAATGAATGATAAATATAAGTTTCACAAATTAGCAAGGATATTGTGTATAAGATTATATAAATAGCCTTTAATAATAATCTTAAATATAAATTATTATATCAAGTTTATCCTCTAAGCTCTTGTTTAATTAAATTTAATTAATAGATAAAGTTTTGTATGATATATTTGATGTATGGTAAAAGTAAACTTATATGAGTGCTTATGTAAAAATAATTAATTAGATTTATAAATAAAATATTGTGCTTTTAAATAATTTTATTCCTAAGTTGAGCAAAATGAAAGAAATTTAAATTAAGGTTAAAGAAAATTAAAAGGAAGCGCTAGATTTGGTATCAAAGAGTTCATCTAATTTAAAAAATTCTAACTCTTCTCAAAAAAGCAGACTTAATAAGCCTTTAGATGCTTAAAAACAGATTTTATGGAGTGCTTCTTCGAGCTTAGTTATAAAAAGTTTAGATTAAACAGCTACCTAATCATAAGCAGATCTTTTGAAAGCTAAAAATTAAAAATAAAGTAAGAGATATAATGATTAAAATTAAGAAAAAGGTTTAGGAAGAATATAATTTCGTCATCTAAAGGATTAAAATAACGCTAAATATGACATGCTTCAAGAAAACAATTAGCAAAATATAAACCTAAGCCTTGAATCCCATTAGCGAGATATTTTGATGAATCGTAACTAAATAAACGAAAAAAGCTTATCAAAGAAAAACGTATAAGAATAATTTCAAGAACTTCATCTACTTGGTTAATAAAATACTAATAATTATCTTACTGATACAAAAATAGGATCAAAGACTATCCATTCCAAATCAACAAAAAATTTACATAGTCCTTTGATAAACTCTTAAAAGCTTAATTTTACTCCTAATAATGACCATTAAGTCCTTTCATAAAATCTATTAGATGTAAATTACTCTTTAAATCCATGCTAATAAAGTATGAAAATAGATCAAAAGAACTAATAACTCAATTAGTAATTTGCTTTTATTCCCTAAATATTAGCGACAAACACATCAACAAAAATTAAAAATATTTTAGATTCTGAGGATTTCAGTATCAGCAAAATATCCCAACGCTAAAATGTAGTAAACATTAAAAGAGATAACTGAAACCAACTATATTCTAATATGCACATAAAGGAAATCAAGCTTGCTAAGAAAAAACCACAATTTCCTATTTCTACAAAAGAAACTATAACAAAAAACTCTTAGACATTTTTAAAAATAAAACGAATTCTACCCTAAAATTATTCTAGAAAAAATCGGAGTACTGAGCATATTCGCGTTTCTAATGATAACAAAACACAAGTATAGCAAAAGAAAGAAATTTAGAATAGGACAAAAAATTAACTTTCAAACATTACATCTTTGAAAGTAAACAAATCTTTTTAACTTGATAAAAGTGAAGATTTTATGAAATAAGATATTTGATAAACCAAAACATAATCAACAGCAAAAGGAACATAATAAACTAATTAAAGTTTAAACTAAAGTTGAAATTAGTAATATGCTAATTAATGAGTTTAATAAAAGCATTTACCTTCTTAAGATTTTTTAAGTTGTATACAACTAGGAACTAGATCTTTTAATAGAAATTAAATGCCGCAGACATAAGGAAAATCTTAAAAAATACAAGCTAGTACATAAAAAATTATAAGATAAGATGGATATTAACTTTTAGATCTAAAGAAGTAAAATTCTAATCTATAGAATTAGGTTTTTCCAACCCTTATTGAGAATAAGTGAAATCATCTAATCGAAGAAAATTTAGAAAACTAGTCTAAGAAACAAAAAGATGAAGCATTAATTAAAAATCCTGAATATAAAACATAAAATTCTTGTCAATAGTTGCAAAATAAGAAGCTGACGGTTATAATTTAAAAGACAGAATACGAAGATCATAAGTAATATGGGTTTTCATAGATTGATAGATAAAATACTGAGGAAACACCATATAAGTTTAAAGTGTAAAGTCAACCTTATGATTTTTTTAAAAATTGAACCTAAAAAAAATAAGAAAAAAACAATCAAGAGATAGGGGAAATGAACTAAGAATTACAAAAGAAATATTTTAGTATTTAGAACACAAATAGTTAGTTTACTTCTTTCTTTAAAATAAGTAAAAAATCAGAATTTAAAGAGAAAGAAGTTATTACTGAAGACAAAAAAGCTGAAGAGATTCAATCAAAAGAATAATGTGCTAATTTATGAAAACTTAATAAAAAATTTTTCAATAAAGAGAAATTTATTGAAAACAATATTATTTACAATAAGGCTTAATCATCTATCACTAATTTTTGCTAAGAGTAGCAATAAAATGAAGAAGAAACAAAAGTATAAGTAAAAGCATAATAAGATAAATAACAAGAAAGTAAGATTATAGAGTAATAGTAAGAAAAAAATGCAGAATATTTAAATAATGTTTAATCATCCAAATAAGATTAATCAGAGTAGATAGATATTAAAGAGCATTCAAAAGAGGAAACCGATTAAAACTATCAAAAAGAAGTAGTGAGATGATTTGAAAAAATTTAGAAAAGTACAATCATAAATCTCTTTTATAACGATAAAATAAACTTTGAATTACTTCTAAATGAATAAGCTTAAACTACAACTGAGCAATAAAAAAAATTATTCGAAAAGTAATTAAAAAATTTTATGGAAATTTTTGATGTGTGGATACAATGTCTTTAGAACAATTTTGATTAATTGCCTAAATAATTCTAATACTGACTAGCAAGAAATTTTATTTACATAAAGAATGTTAAAGATGTGGAAGATTTAACCTCCTATGAAAAAATTAGAATCTAAAACTTCAGTTTTGCTTGTAATGAAGAAAGAAAGTAAGCTATTATATAGGTAATTTTCTATCATGCTTATTATATTCTTTTTGATTTCTAAGAACTTCATCGCCAAAATGTGCCTCAATCCTGAAAAATGCAAGGTAGAAATAAATTAAGAAGCTAGAAAGTAAAATTTGCTTATCTTTGGAAGTATTATTTAACTTTCAATAGTATTAAGGTTTTAGAGTATAGGAAGGGATTCAAATGAAGCAGAAGTTATTAAAAATGATATATGGAAATTTAATTATGTAAAAGAAATAAGCGTAAGGTATTAATTTCAGAAAAACTATGACGGAATTTCATAAAAACTAGTGACAGGCATGCAAATTTAGAAATTATTAGAGAATGAAAAATTTCAAAATAGAATTGGCTAAAAAATTTATGAATTTGGTGCATTTGTCTATTCTTAGCTTTTGAAAGTTAGAAAAACTTGAGAACCACTATTTTTAAAAGAAATAATATTAATTTAATTTGGATAATTTTCTTCTTTAGATTCTGATTTACAATATACTATTTATTTCTAAGGAATAATTTGTATTTAATAATTTTAATTTAAAAAATAGGAATAAAAAGCTTTAATTTTTACTAAGTCTATTAATAGATTATCTCTAATTTTTTGGTTAAACATAATTTAATAACTTGATCTAGTTATATTAATATTCATTTAGTGCTAGAAAAAACTATTCCAGATAAACATTAAACTAGTTAATATTATAACTTCAGTCAAATAATTAAATCATCAAAAATATTCAATTTTTAAGCAAAATTAGCCCTTTAGTTGATAACTGTATATAGCAATACTAAAAGAAGATTTGAAGTTATAAATAAAAGTATTTGTATTAAGATTTTTTAATTTTATACAGCTAATTAATAATCTTCTACTTTAGATTTATATCGTTTAAGAGATATTCATTCTCTACTAACAATTTTAATTTTTTCAAGTAATAAAGAGATTAAAGAGAATAGGAGTATTAACGATAAAATATTTATATAATGAACTCTTATAATTGCATTAAGTCCTTTTACTTAAAAGCTTTTATGAGTCTAAAGGTAATTATTTAATTTAATAAAGGGTTTAGTTTATAGTGTTTGTTTAGAAGCTACTTTTATTTAAATTTTGTTCTAGAAGATATTTATTTGATCATTAGTAACTAAATAAGTAAACTTGCTATTAAAATTTATTAGACAGATAAATTTATGTTTTAAAGCAGGATTTTTCTTCCTTTATGACTTTAATTTATTATATAAGAGTTTTATAATTTACAACCTGTTGGAGAATGAATGAATTAATTATACGAATGTATAAGGAATAAAAAATAATTGTTATAAAGCAAAAATCAATTAAAGACTCTGGTGCTTGTATTTTGAAATTATTTGAGATCAAAATAATACTGAAAGAATCACTTAAATTATGCTTACCAGAAATAAAATAAGCATTCTGATTTAAAAATAATAAGCGAGTAATTATTCAAAGTTATAAAGTTAATTCACCCTATTGTATACAATATTTTTTCATCATTATGCTTATAGAATTATCCTTTGATTTAAACCTTAGCATTCTAATTTATTTTTGATTTTATTTACTTTAATAATTTGAAAAAGTTAAAATGACAAAACACTTCTACTAAATATCTATATATACAACTATTTCTAGATGTATAAGTTTTAATCCTTACATGAAGCAAATCAAATTCCTATAATTTCTATTAATTATATTTATTCATATTTGCTTTAACTTTTGCAGTTCTGTCTTAATAAATAATAAGCTAATTTTAAAGTTATTACCTTACAATCCCTAAATAAATATTCAATCTTCTATTTTTTCCTTTTAAGTAGCTAATATTATGAACAGGATAAAAATAATCTAATGTATGTAGTTTATCTAAAAGTAGAAAGAAGAGACTATACAATAAGTTTAAAGATTTTTTATCTATCAATAATTATATAAATAGTTGCTTACTAAAGATTAAATTAGTGATAAGATCTTAAACAATTAATACAAATACTAAATAGCATAGCTACTTTTATTTGCAAAATGGATTTAATTGTATATTTATTTAAATCTCTTTCTAATTTTTTAAAGAGCAACTTATTGTTTAGGATACTTTCAGAAAAATATTTTTAAATTAGATAATTATGAAAAATAGAATAAAGCAGTGATTAGAATTATTTGTAGTCAAATAGTTTAAATTATAAAAGTTAACGTAAAAGTATATCATAGTTTTATTTGAAAGCTTAATTATGCCTTATATCCGGGGTAAAATAAAGTAGGGTTCTAATAATTAGCATTCTACATTTTTCCTTAGCTTTTAATTTATTTATAAAGCCATTAAAGCTTTATATAAAATATTAGCTTATTTTCATGGTCTTGACAATTTTAAATGCATCGAGATATTGCGAACGAAATTAAATATAAAAGTTTTCTGAATTTATTAAAGAGATTTTAAACTTAAAATTTAGACTAAATAGCTGCCAAAAAGTAAATTTTTAGATTTAGGTATTTCAATAATTAAGATGGAATCAATTATTTATCTTTTAAGGTACAAGCTGGAACAGTTAAATTATGATCCTAAAAATTTTCAAGCTTTTCAAATAATTAAAAAAGTGAAGCGTGCATACCTTAGAAGTATTAAACTTAATCCTTAATTGAAAATGATAGTCATTTAATATGCTTTAAATAAGAGATTTAAAGTAAAATTGATTTAATAGAAGAGATACTTTCTATGAATCAAATAGTCAATTAACTAAATAAGTGTATTTTCATAAATACAAGCACATTTAAAATTTTATAGCATTGTAGCGATATAATTGATTATTATCAAGAAAGAAGAGTTTGTAATAAAAAATAGGAAATTGATATGAATAAACTTTTATTCTTAAAATTAATTAATATCAGACTGTGATATGATGTTATTAAGATGTTATTAAGTTTTATTATTTAAATTAAAGTGGAGAAAGTTATAAATATTAAAAGCTTAACAAAAATTATTTACATAGACCTAGTTATAGAAATGACTTGGTTCTTAGATTTTTAGGATGTAATTTTAGATATATTAATTATATAAACTTAATTTAAATTTTATAAAGTAAACATAATAAACAATCAGTTCTTAAGAGAAATTTTTTTCAGATGGAATTTCAAAGCAAATGGCTATGGATAAAAAATGTCAAAGTTTTAGTTATGGATAAATAATTAAAATTTTGTAGAAGTCTTTTTGCCTGATAAACCATCATTCTCAGCTGCTTATTCAAAAAAATGAAAGAGATTTTTATTCATTATGCAAGATATGATAAAATATGAACTTTTATTATAAAATAAAAACATAAATTGGAATAGATAAACAAATTTGGAAGTTAATGATAAAAGTATTTACAAGCATTATTATAGAAAAATAATCTAAGCTTGCTTTAAATTAATTTAAAATTTGATAAGCAGGGTATAAGGGATAGATATTTATAAAGTTTTTTATAATATTTATTTTATTTTGACTAGAAAATGATTGCTAAATATTTATATTAATTTTAAATTTCATTCGTAGAATATTTAATTTATTTTTATTATTATTATATATAAAATAAATGTCGGCCACGTCAGCCAAACTAGTAGGTAATCTGGTGCAGTGTATACTGCATTGCGAGTAATCTCGCACTAGATGCCACCATGGGGAAGGGTGGATAAGCTCTGTTGAGACGTACCTAACTTACCCCGAGGGTTTTCTCTAGCAGTATGAAAGTTTGACAAACGGGCCTTCTAATTACCGACTTAATATCTAATTCTTATTTGGACCTTATTCAAGAAGACTGAAGCATTTGACTCAAGATTTAAGAATAATTTTTAATAAGAAGATTCCCCATTTGGAGAAGCCATGACTCATAGGATCTCTAGAATTTAACAAGAAACATGGAAACATTTTTTTAATATTAAATATTAATATTGAAAGAGCTACGCACCAATGAGGTGCTACGTGCTCTATAATCAATTTTATTTATTTATTTATCAACTAAAAGTTTAATAAATTTTTTTCATTTAAATTACAACCGATTCCAGCTATTCATTTTTTATTAAAGTTGATTCATCAACCATTTTCATATATGAATAGTTACCACTCCTTTCCATCTCACTTAGATCTATTCTGTATCCAATCATTTTTTATATAATTCATAAAAAGTCTTGCTAATTCTCTTTAGGTCCTTTAGTCCCCTTTTTTTAATATTTTGTAACCCAGGCAGCTTTTTATTAGATGATGTGAAGAATTGCAATATCTGCATCTCTTTATCTTCTATTTCTATTTCAAAATAATAAAATTCTCAAGCTTTGCAAATCTTTAAGTTAATTTATTTATTTAAATTTCTGAATCTCTTCAGTTACTTGATTAGTCCTGACATCTTCTTAGTTTCTTCAGTGATCATTGGAGCTTATTAAGATTATTAGTTTTAGGATTAGCGTCACAATTTTCTTCTGTTAAGACATTTTTTAAACAAGTTATTTCCTAAATAAGTAGTTTCTAAGGAAAATTGCTACATATGTGTCAATAGTTATCTTATTCTGTTTGAAAGAATGTAAATTACCTCATCCTACTTGATGATAATTTTTTTCAAAATATCATATTGTTCAGATACAGATTCATTTTCTAGTTCTATTATTGAAGTTCTTTCCTAAATTCTTTATAGTCGTTTACCTTGAAATGATGAAGAAGAATACGATGATTTTCGCTTTTTCTCTTCCATTCTGGTTTATCTCCTAGTTTTTCTTTTCTAATTTTTCGATGCTTTGCTGTTCTCTATTCTCCCGGATTTTATATATTAGAATATTTAATTTATTGCAGCTTTTAAAATCTGATTAAATTAAAGCAATATTTTCTAGTATATCAATCTTCAATAGATAATTTTTAATTTTTACATATCTAAATTATGAAACTAATCTAGTTCATTTTAATTAAAAAATTTACATTAATTCTTAGTTTTTAAGATGGAAAAATGTGTTTAAAAGGTCTTAATTTTTCTTTAAATTTAATCCTTTAAGAGTTCTTTACTTTCTCAGTTAAATTATCATTGGTTAAAATCTAATTTACTTTTATGTATCTGTCACATCTTTTAACTATGTAAATATAGTTAGATAAAGTTGAAAATTATAATTTAAATTTGATTCTCTTAACAAAACTCTTATCATTTTTTCTATATTAATATTATGTAAATTTAATTTAATCGGAATCAGTTTCCAGTTTTCCGCTTTGTAACTTATAAAACAAATGCCACGTCTCCTTGGTTATATTATATAATTTTAATTGTTTAAGCGATGATAATAATATGTCAAATATCTCAGAGAATTCACAATCAGAGTTAATTATCTAATGAGAATCATTTGAATATTTTTTGTAAATACTCCTAAGCGAAAATTTGAAATTAAAGAGAGTAGATTTATGGAACTTATCTATATAACTTTTAAATCTCTTTTGCCATTCTAAGGATTAATATTATGAGGAATATTAAAAAGCTATATATTAAATTTGACTTTAACCCTCATTATTTCTTCACTTATCATTTATAATTTTTTAAACAGTGGAAACTTCTTCAAATAAGTTAATCAAATCACTACATAATTTAATTAAGCTTTTAGTTATTATTATATATAATTCATTTTTTAAATAGGGTGGAAAGCTCTTTCCTTCGAATGCTGCTTGGAGGCCAAGCAAGGCAACTAAAAATGATCACGGACAGAGGATAAATCGGAGGAAGAGAAGCCAATAACACGATAACATTAGAAGGAAGATTTGACAAGCTGGAGAACTCTGAATGCCAGGGGAACTTTCTTCATCATAGGTCGGGGAATGTACCCGTAATCGCATATTACATCCTATGCTTCGAAAGGAAAAATTACAGGGACGTACTGCAGGAAGAGAAAACAAGGATAGAGAGACCCATCAAATTTTTTTTCGACATTAAATAAAATAAATTTAAAGAGCTGCGCGCCAACGAGAATGCTACTTGCTCTATAATCCGATTTATTAGATTATTGATTTATAAATTTTAATATTAAAGTAATAAATTCTTAAATATATATACTATAAATATTTCATAATTGAACTAACTTAGATAAAAGTTATTAACTTATATAATATTTTAAATAAGGCTTTAGTAAAATTAATTACTTTTTAATAAATTTTATAGTTTATTACTTTAATTTCCTTCATAGATATCTAAGTTAAAAAGGTATATTTAGTCATGGAAAATAAATGCAACTAATCTAATTTTATATCATTATTTTTAACTTTTTCACTTAATAATAAAAGCAGCTTTATTACTAGAGAATTGCATAATTTATTTAACTAGAGATGAAATAATTACTTTAAAAAATTTAAATTTACTAAACTAATTAAAAACAATATTTTAGACTAGTAATGTTTAATTAATTATCTTTAACTTTAATAGTTTATGGACATCGTTAATTTTAGAAATGCTTCTTTTTATTAAAGATATTTTTAAAGTCTTTAAAAAATAAAATATAATTAAAAAGATGGTGGGAGCTGAGATTGACCTTCTGAATCATACTTTCTGGTTTTATGGCTAGGAACAAATTCCTTTCCTGTCGCTGAGAAAGTCCCTGGTCAAAATCAACCTTTGCAAGGGAACACTTTCCTTTTGATTATCCACTTCTGGTAGGGGCTTGAAGCCTGGCTGCCCATAGCGATGGAGCTCCCTGGCAGCTGCTTTTCGAAAGCAACAGGATATCCCCGCTATCCCATGAAGGGAGTGTTGGGGTCGTTAAACTGCAAGAAGTTGCAGTCCAAAACTCTTTAAGTTTAAAATTAAATTAAAAAATAAAATCAGAAACTCTCTTCTTCAGATTATTTAACTTTACTTCTGCTTTTCTATCTTCATCTAATGTCTTTAACAATCAACATTAGAAAAGCAAAATAAAAACTAAGATAAGTAATATAACAATAATAATTATTATTAAAGAAGTTAGGAATTTGTGAATAAAATAAATGAAAATAGTTACTCTTTAAGTATTTTAAACTAAAATTTATAAATTAAAAGGTTTTCTAGAATGTGAAAAATAATTAAACATATAAAAAATGGATAAATAAATAAATGAAAAAGAAATTTAATATAAAAAGTGAAGAAAATATCTTTTAAAAATTATCTTTTTTAAAATTGAAGTAATATGAAATTAAGATAAATAATAATTTTATTAAAGCTTCTTAAAGAAAAATATTAAAAAAGGAAATTTTAATGAGAAAAATGAGAAAAAAATAATAACAAAAGAAAAATATTTATTTATCAGAATTAAATTGTAAATCAAATATAATTAAAAAAAATGTTGTAATCAAGGAATATAAGTTGAATTAAATTATTTATAATTAAAAAATTTGTGAAGAGTTTTTCACCTCGCATTTTAGAGAATTGAGGTTAAATGAATCAATTAAATTTATTTTTGTTTAAAGATAACTCAGTTGGAAAACAAAATAAAATATGAAGTTAAAATAGGAAATATATGTCTAAAAAAAATAATACAAAATTAAAGACTTTTGTAAATCAAATATTTAAATATTTTTGAAAATAGAAATATCTAAATTTAAAATAAGGAAAAAATTTTTTATTTAATAAAAATTTTACAAAAAGAAAAATAAAATAAGGCAATAATATATTGATATAAAACGAACTTCAGTAATAAGTTGATTTGAGATATTTAGAAAATATTACCAAATGATTTATAACAATTTCTTTTAAATACTTTATTTTTTACTCTTTTTATCTTTACCATAAGCAATTTTAAAATTTCTTAAAGAGTATTTAATCTGAAATATTTTCATTTTTTTTAATAAAATTCAGTTTTAGACTATCTAAGTTTCTTTAATTTTTATACTGAAATTTAAATTATTATTTTAAATTTTTTATGTTGAAAAATTTACTTTTATTTTGCAAAATTTTTTATTTTCAACGTATTATTTAGCTAAAAAAATGATTTTAACTTTGAACTATTTTTTATTTTTTTTAGCATATTCATATTTATTTATAAACACACTTAAAGGCTTTTTAAAAAAAATTAAAGCTAATTTTTATTAATATAAAGAAAATATGAAATAAGCCAAAAAAATTTCTCTTTTATATTAAATATAAACAGAAAAAATTTTATCTAAATATGGAAGAAATAACTATAAAGAAAATTAATGTTTATACGTATTTTAAATATTTAACATTACAAAAATATAAAGATAAAAATGCTTTTCTCATTAAAAATTATATTTCAAAGCATCTTTTAAATTAATAATAATTATTATTTTATTATTTTATTTATTATTTTTTTTGAAAATTTAGTTTTCTTTAAATCTTAAAATAAATATTTTATTTTTTATCGTAAAAAATTAGCTAGGATATTCATAAATTGTTAGTTAAATCAATTAAAATTTGAGATTTTTATAGTATTTCAACTTCATCCTCACGTCCTACCAAAAAGATTTACTGATTTAAATTTAAATAGTTTAATAAGTTGAATAAAAACAAATTTAAGTGTAAGTTTCATAGATCTCCTGTTTTTTTGCTACAAATTTTTTAATTAAATAAGTAAAATTCAATATTGATTTTTCTTATAAATTCTGCCTTCTTTTAACAATAAAGTACTTAAGTTTAACTTTAAATTTTTATAATTTATCATCAATCATTAAAAAACTATTCGCATTTTGGCTAAATTGAAAATTTGAATGTGTTAAATCTCCGTTTCTGCATTATCTATCTTTAAAATGCATTTTTTCCTTAATTTTCCTCCTTTTTATATTCTGAATTAAAAAAAATTTTCTTTCATATTATTATCATTTCCAGATTGGAAAAATTCCATCACTCTTTACTTAAGTTGCCATTATTTACATTTTTCTTGATATTTATTCTTTTTTTTTCTATTAAGTCATTTCCTTCACAATTATCAAATGCACTTGCAAATAAAATTTTTTTACTCTAGAAATGTTCATTCTTGTTTTTCCATTTTCATGGGAATTTCTTTTGAAGATTTCAGAAGATTTACTGCTATTAATTAAAGAATTGAATCTAATTATACTTAATTTTTCTCTTCTTGCTCTCTCAATATTCAATTATCATTTTATAACTCTTTATTCGTTAACAGATTCAGTTTTAGTTCTTCGGTCTACCAATGGATCTCCATCATCATCCTTATGCGTTTCAGGTTCCGATTTAATTCAAATATTTTTTCCTTTCATGAGTTTAATTCCTCTTCAAGCTCTTTTTTAAATAAGTTAATATATTATCTGTATATTTATCAAAATTCCACTTATTCTATTTAGATATCATCTAAATAGGTATAAGGGTTTGCTATGAATTATGTATTTTGCCTTTTTTGCTTCTTTTTTCTTCTATTCATTTATTGCAATGAATCTGACGAAATTTCTCTTTTTCCAGTTTAAAATGGAGATGTTGAGAGCTTCATTAACTTTTCTGTTTGTAATTTTTTTTATTTCATACTTGTTCTTTGATAAGAGTGCTACTTTATTCTAATTTTTAGAGATTTAAATTTTTTAAGTTTTTCCCTTTTATCGTGTTGTTATGGTAATTTTTTTTAAGGAAAGTTTTAATTTGAAGATATGTGGCATTTTAGAGTTACTTCTGATTTTCTTTCCTGTTCTAATGAGGCGAAAAAAACCTTTTATGAAGCTTGCCAATTTATATTTTATATACTGCTTTTATTAATTTAAATGCTTTAATTTATGGAACTCTTTAAAGGCTATATTCTTGCTTGGACGAACTTTGTTGCTCAAGTTCTGAAATTTATTGAAAACTTTAAAATTATTTTCTGGATTTAAAGTTAGAGTAGAATTCATTGACTCTGAATCATATACTTTGCTAAGAAATTAATTAAATTTAAATGCTTTTCTTCTTTATTAATATAATACGGAACATTTCTTGCAAACAAATCTCTTCTAAAATTGATTATTCTCAACCAAACTATACTTAAAGAGATTAAAAATATACAAGAGGAAAATTTTTAACTTTTAAAACAAATACTAGAACTCAAAGGAAAAAATTGCATACCTGATTTCTAACACTTAAGGATAAGAATGAAAATGAATATTTAGAAAATAGAGAATAGAAGAAATAGAAACAAAATTTAATTAATTCGCAGAGTTGACGGAATCATATTTCTTTCAAATATGAGGATGAACGATTCTAAGGAAAGAGAAAAAAGCCTATGAAATTTATATTCTTTATTGGAAAATAATGGTATACTGATATTGAAAAATGTCAGGACTTAAAGTGCAAAGTTGCTACCAATTTAAAATAAAAGAATAGAAAAGAGAATTGTAGAAAGTTAATAGGAATTTTATTTAGGATTAATTGCAATTAAGAAGGTAAACTTTACTTCAATTTGAAGATTTTAAATATTATTGCAAGTTAACTTAGATTAACTATTTTTAATTTAAGTCAAATTGAGGCACTTTCTTGATGTAAGATTAATTTCATTTTATTGCTTAGGTTTTTTGTTATATTTGGAGATTCAGTACTTTGGCGTTATCTTTTTTTGCCATTATTAATTTGGTATGTAGATAATTAATTTTTATCTTAAGTCTTTAAAATTGCATAAAATCTAAAAAAAACCTGATAATCTTTTTATTTAAAGAGAATTATATATTATAACATGAAAAATTTTAATAAATAAATATGATTATAGAGCACGTAGCATTCTAGTCGTCCAATGAATCACGTCAGCTTATTCGAATGGGAAATCTGCTTTTTAAAGATTATTCTTGAATCTTGAACCAAATGCTCCATTCTTCTTTAATAAGGTCCAAATAAGAATTAGTTATTAAATCATTAGCAGGCCGTCAGTCAAACTTTCATACTGCTAGCGAGAGCCCTTGGGTAAGTTAGGTTTTTTTCTTCCGAGCTTGTTCACTATTTCCCGTGGTTGCATCTAGTGTGAGATTACTCTTATCTCAGTATAGACTGCTCCAGATTACCTACCATCTTCCTTACATCTGCGGATATCCATATTTTATATAATAATAATAGCTAATAAAATATAGTATTAATATGACTTATAAAGTTTAAGGTTTATTATGAATATATTTAGTATTAATTTATACTTCTAATTTTATTAAATAAAGCATAGCAATAATATACATAGCAACTAGGATAATCTAATTTAGATAGAAGATATCTATTCTAATTCTGTAAAATTTTGTTTCTTAGGAAGCTCTTAAAGTCACAAAAAAATAATATCCAATAAATGTTGCCAGTTTGGGTTTACTACTATCTAAATATGAAATATTTCCTAAATTATGCTACTAAATCTAGTTCTAATGATTTGATTATAAATGTTCTGGTTTCTGCAGTAGAATTTATAAAAATACGACATTGACAAGAACGAGAGAAAATGATTTTAATACTGATTGTATGGATTAACTACTTAAAAAGAATAAAATTTATAATTTTGAGTTTTAAATTTATTTAGATGATATTTCAATATTCAATTATCATTTTATAACTCTTTATTCGTTAACAGATTCAGTTTTAGTTCTTCGGTCTACCAATGGATCTCCATCATCATCCTTATGCGTTTCAGGTTCCGATTTAATTCAAATATTTTTTCCTTTCATGAGTTTAATTCCTCTTCAAGCTCTTTTTTAAATAAGTTAATATATTATCTGTATATTTATCAAAATTCCACTTATTCTATTTAGATATCATCTAAATAGGTATAAGGGTTTGCTATGAATTATGTATTTTGCCTTTTTTGCTTCTTTTTTCTTCTATTCATTTATTGCAATGAATCTGACGAAATTTCTCTTTTTCCAGTTTAAAATGGAGATGTTGAGAGCTTCATTAACTTTTCTGTTTGTAATTTTTTTTATTTCATACTTGTTCTTTGATAAGAGTGCTACTTTATTCTAATTTTTAGAGATTTAAATTTTTTAAGTTTTTCCCTTTTATCGTGTTGTTATGGTAATTTTTTTTAAGGAAAGTTTTAATTTGAAGATATGTGGCATTTTAGAGTTACTTCTGATTTTCTTTCCTGTTCTAATGAGGCGAAAAAAACCTTTTATGAAGCTTGCCAATTTATATTTTATATACTGCTTTTATTAATTTAAATGCTTTAATTTATGGAACTCTTTAAAGGCTATATTCTTGCTTGGACGAACTTTGTTGCTCAAGTTCTGAAATTTATTGAAAACTTTAAAATTATTTTCTGGATTTAAAGTTAGAGTAGAATTCATTGACTCTGAATCATATACTTTGCTAAGAAATTAATTAAATTTAAATGCTTTTCTTCTTTATTAATATAATACGGAACATTTCTTGCAAACAAATCTCTTCTAAAATTGATTATTCTCAACCAAACTATACTTAAAGAGATTAAAAATATACAAGAGGAAAATTTTTAACTTTTAAAACAAATACTAGAACTCAAAGGAAAAAATTGCATACCTGATTTCTAACACTTAAGGATAAGAATGAAAATGAATATTTAGAAAATAGAGAATAGAAGAAATAGAAACAAAATTTAATTAATTCGCAGAGTTGACGGAATCATATTTCTTTCAAATATGAGGATGAACGATTCTAAGGAAAGAGAAAAAAGCCTATGAAATTTATATTCTTTATTGGAAAATAATGGTATACTGATATTGAAAAATGTCAGGACTTAAAGTGCAAAGTTGCTACCAATTTAAAATAAAAGAATAGAAAAGAGAATTGTAGAAAGTTAATAGGAATTTTATTTAGGATTAATTGCAATTAAGAAGGTAAACTTTACTTCAATTTGAAGATTTTAAATATTATTGCAAGTTAACTTAGATTAACTATTTTTAATTTAAGTCAAATTGAGGCACTTTCTTGATGTAAGATTAATTTCATTTTATTGCTTAGGTTTTTTGTTATATTTGGAGATTCAGTACTTTGGCGTTATCTTTTTTTGCCATTATTAATTTGGTATGTAGATAATTAATTTTTATCTTAAGTCTTTAAAATTGCATAAAATCTAAAAAAAACCTGATAATCTTTTTATTTAAAGAGAATTATATATTATAACATGAAAAATTTTAATAAATAAATATGATTATAGAGCACGTAGCATTCTAGTCGTCCAATGAATCACGTCAGCTTATTCGAATGGGAAATCTGCTTTTTAAAGATTATTCTTGAATCTTGAACCAAATGCTCCATTCTTCTTTAATAAGGTCCAAATAAGAATTAGTTATTAAATCATTAGCAGGCCGTCAGTCAAACTTTCATACTGCTAGCGAGAGCCCTTGGGTAAGTTAGGTTTTTTTCTTCCGAGCTTGTTCACTATTTCCCGTGGTTGCATCTAGTGTGAGATTACTCTTATCTCAGTATAGACTGCTCCAGATTACCTACCATCTTCCTTACATCTGTGGATATCCATATTTTATATAATAATAATAGCTAATAAAATATAGTATTAATATGACTTATAAAGTTTAAGGTTTATTATGAATATATTTAGTATTAATTTATACTTCTAATTTTATTAAATAAAGCATAGCAATAATATACATAGCAACTAGGATAATCTAATTTAGATAGAAGATATCTATTCTAATTCTGTAAAATTTTGTTTCTTAGGAAGCTCTTAAAGTCACAAAAAAATAATATCCAATAAATGTTGCCAGTTTGGGTTTACTACTATCTAAATATGAAATATTTCCTAAATTATGCTACTAAATCTAGTTCTAATGATTTGATTATAAATGTTCTGGTTTCTGCAGTAGAATTTATAAAAATACGACATTGACAAAACGAGAGAAAATGATTTTAATACTGATTGTATGGATTAACTACTTAAAAAGAATAAAATTTATAATTTTGAGTTTTAAATTTATTTAGATGATATTTCAATATTCAATTATCATTTTATAACTCTTTATTCGTTAACAGATTCAGTTTTAGTTCTTCGGTCTACCAATGGATCTCCATCATCATCCTTATGCGTTTCAGGTTCCGATTTAATTCAAATATTTTTTCCTTTCATGAGTTTAATTCCTCTTCAAGCTCTTTTTTAAATAAGTTAATATATTATCTGTATATTTATCAAAATTCCACTTATTCTATTTAGATATCATCTAAATAGGTATAAGGGTTTGCTATGAATTATGTATTTTGCCTTTTTTGCTTCTTTTTTCTTCTATTCATTTATTGCAATGAATCTGACGAAATTTCTCTTTTTCCAGTTTAAAATGGAGATGTTGAGAGCTTCATTAACTTTTCTGTTTGTAATTTTTTTTATTTCATACTTGTTCTTTGATAAGAGTGCTACTTTATTCTAATTTTTAGAGATTTAAATTTTTTAAGTTTTTCCCTTTTATCGTGTTGTTATGGTAATTTTTTTTAAGGAAAGTTTTAATTTGAAGATATGTGGCATTTTAGAGTTACTTCTGATTTTCTTTCCTGTTCTAATGAGGCGAAAAAAACCTTTTATGAAGCTTGCCAATTTATATTTTATATACTGCTTTTATTAATTTAAATGCTTTAATTTATGGAACTCTTTAAAGGCTATATTCTTGCTTGGACGAACTTTGTTGCTCAAGTTCTGAAATTTATTGAAAACTTTAAAATTATTTTCTGGATTTAAAGTTAGAGTAGAATTCATTGACTCTGAATCATATACTTTGCTAAGAAATTAATTAAATTTAAATGCTTTTCTTCTTTATTAATATAATACGGAACATTTCTTGCAAACAAATCTCTTCTAAAATTGATTATTCTCAACCAAACTATACTTAAAGAGATTAAAAATATACAAGAGGAAAATTTTTAACTTTTAAAACAAATACTAGAACTCAAAGGAAAAAATTGCATACCTGATTTCTAACACTTAAGGATAAGAATGAAAATGAATATTTAGAAAATAGAGAATAGAAGAAATAGAAACAAAATTTAATTAATTCGCAGAGTTGACGGAATCATATTTCTTTCAAATATGAGGATGAACGATTCTAAGGAAAGAGAAAAAAGCCTATGAAATTTATATTCTTTATTGGAAAATAATGGTATACTGATATTGAAAAATGTCAGGACTTAAAGTGCAAAGTTGCTACCAATTTAAAATAAAAGAATAGAAAAGAGAATTGTAGAAAGTTAATAGGAATTTTATTTAGGATTAATTGCAATTAAGAAGGTAAACTTTACTTCAATTTGAAGATTTTAAATATTATTGCAAGTTAACTTAGATTAACTATTTTTAATTTAAGTCAAATTGAGGCACTTTCTTGATGTAAGATTAATTTCATTTTATTGCTTAGGTTTTTTGTTATATTTGGAGATTCAGTACTTTGGCGTTATCTTTTTTTGCCATTATTAATTTGGTATGTAGATAATTAATTTTTATCTTAAGTCTTTAAAATTGCATAAAATCTAAAAAAAACCTGATAATCTTTTTATTTAAAGAGAATTATATATTATAACATGAAAAATTTTAATAAATAAATATGATTATAGAGCACGTAGCATTCTAGTCGTCCAATGAATCACGTCAGCTTATTCGAATGGGAAATCTGCTTTTTAAAGATTATTCTTGAATCTTGAACCAAATGCTCCATTCTTCTTTAATAAGGTCCAAATAAGAATTAGTTATTAAATCATTAGCAGGCCGTCAGTCAAACTTTCATACTGCTAGCGAGAGCCCTTGGGTAAGTTAGGTTTTTTTCTTCCGAGCTTGTTCACTATTTCCCGTGGTTGCATCTAGTGTGAGATTACTCTTATCTCAGTATAGACTGCTCCAGATTACCTACCATCTTCCTTACATCTGTGGATATCCATATTTTATATAATAATAATAGCTAATAAAATATAGTATTAATATGACTTATAAAGTTTAAGGTTTATTATGAATATATTTAGTATTAATTTATACTTCTAATTTTATTAAATAAAGCATAGCAATAATATACATAGCAACTAGGATAATCTAATTTAGATAGAAGATATCTATTCTAATTCTGTAAAATTTTGTTTCTTAGGAAGCTCTTAAAGTCACAAAAAAATAATATCCAATAAATGTTGCCAGTTTGGGTTTACTACTATCTAAATATGAAATATTTCCTAAATTATGCTACTAAATCTAGTTCTAATGATTTGATTATAAATGTTCTGGTTTCTGCAGTAGAATTTATAAAAATACGACATTGACAAGAACGAGAGAAAATGATTTTAATACTGATTGTATGGATTAACTACTTAAAAAGAATAAAATTTATAATTTTGAGTTTTAAATTTATTTAGATGATATTTCAATATTCAATTATCATTTTATAACTCTTTATTCGTTAACAGATTCAGTTTTAGTTCTTCGGTCTACCAATGGATCTCCATCATCATCCTTATGCGTTTCAGGTTCCGATTTAATTCAAATATTTTTTCCTTTCATGAGTTTAATTCCTCTTCAAGCTCTTTTTTAAATAAGTTAATATATTATCTGTATATTTATCAAAATTCCACTTATTCTATTTAGATATCATCTAAATAGGTATAAGGGTTTGCTATGAATTATGTATTTTGCCTTTTTTGCTTCTTTTTTCTTCTATTCATTTATTGCAATGAATCTGACGAAATTTCTCTTTTTCCAGTTTAAAATGGAGATGTTGAGAGCTTCATTAACTTTTCTGTTTGTAATTTTTTTTATTTCATACTTGTTCTTTGATAAGAGTGCTACTTTATTCTAATTTTTAGAGATTTAAATTTTTTAAGTTTTTCCCTTTTATCGTGTTGTTATGGTAATTTTTTTTAAGGAAAGTTTTAATTTGAAGATATGTGGCATTTTAGAGTTACTTCTGATTTTCTTTCCTGTTCTAATGAGGCGAAAAAAACCTTTTATGAAGCTTGCCAATTTATATTTTATATACTGCTTTTATTAATTTAAATGCTTTAATTTATGGAACTCTTTAAAGGCTATATTCTTGCTTGGACGAACTTTGTTGCTCAAGTTCTGAAATTTATTGAAAACTTTAAAATTATTTTCTGGATTTAAAGTTAGAGTAGAATTCATTGACTCTGAATCATATACTTTGCTAAGAAATTAATTAAATTTAAATGCTTTTCTTCTTTATTAATATAATACGGAACATTTCTTGCAAACAAATCTCTTCTAAAATTGATTATTCTCAACCAAACTATACTTAAAGAGATTAAAAATATACAAGAGGAAAATTTTTAACTTTTAAAACAAATACTAGAACTCAAAGGAAAAAATTGCATACCTGATTTCTAACACTTAAGGATAAGAATGAAAATGAATATTTAGAAAATAGAGAATAGAAGAAATAGAAACAAAATTTAATTAATTCGCAGAGTTGACGGAATCATATTTCTTTCAAATATGAGGATGAACGATTCTAAGGAAAGAGAAAAAAGCCTATGAAATTTATATTCTTTATTGGAAAATAATGGTATACTGATATTGAAAAATGTCAGGACTTAAAGTGCAAAGTTGCTACCAATTTAAAATAAAAGAATAGAAAAGAGAATTGTAGAAAGTTAATAGGAATTTTATTTAGGATTAATTGCAATTAAGAAGGTAAACTTTACTTCAATTTGAAGATTTTAAATATTATTGCAAGTTAACTTAGATTAACTATTTTTAATTTAAGTCAAATTGAGGCACTTTCTTGATGTAAGATTAATTTCATTTTATTGCTTAGGTTTTTTGTTATATTTGGAGATTCAGTACTTTGGCGTTATCTTTTTTTGCCATTATTAATTTGGTATGTAGATAATTAATTTTTATCTTAAGTCTTTAAAATTGCATAAAATCTAAAAAAAACCTGATAATCTTTTTATTTAAAGAGAATTATATATTATAACATGAAAAATTTTAATAAATAAATATGATTATAGAGCACGTAGCATTCTAGTCGTCCAATGAATCACGTCAGCTTATTCGAATGGGAAATCTGCTTTTTAAAGATTATTCTTGAATCTTGAACCAAATGCTCCATTCTTCTTTAATAAGGTCCAAATAAGAATTAGTTATTAAATCATTAGCAGGCCGTCAGTCAAACTTTCATACTGCTAGCGAGAGCCCTTGGGTAAGTTAGGTTTTTTTCTTCCGAGCTTGTTCACTATTTCCCGTGGTTGCATCTAGTGTGAGATTACTCTTATCTCAGTATAGACTGCTCCAGATTACCTACCATCTTCCTTACATCTGTGGATATCCATATTTTATATAATAATAATAGCTAATAAAATATAGTATTAATATGACTTATAAAGTTTAAGGTTTATTATGAATATATTTAGTATTAATTTATACTTCTAATTTTATTAAATAAAGCATAGCAATAATATACATAGCAACTAGGATAATCTAATTTAGATAGAAGATATCTATTCTAATTCTGTAAAATTTTGTTTCTTAGGAAGCTCTTAAAGTCACAAAAAAATAATATCCAATAAATGTTGCCAGTTTGGGTTTACTACTATCTAAATATGAAATATTTCCTAAATTATGCTACTAAATCTAGTTCTAATGATTTGATTATAAATGTTCTGGTTTCTGCAGTAGAATTTATAAAAATACGACATTGACAAGAACGAGAGAAAATGATTTTAATACTGATTGTATGGATTAACTACTTAAAAAGAATAAAATTTATAATTTTGAGTTTTAAATTTATTTAGATGATATTTCAATATTCAATTATCATTTTATAACTCTTTATTCGTTAACAGATTCAGTTTTAGTTCTTCGGTCTACCAATGGATCTCCATCATCATCCTTATGCGTTTCAGGTTCCGATTTAATTCAAATATTTTTTCCTTTCATGAGTTTAATTCCTCTTCAAGCTCTTTTTTAAATAAGTTAATATATTATCTGTATATTTATCAAAATTCCACTTATTCTATTTAGATATCATCTAAATAGGTATAAGGGTTTGCTATGAATTATGTATTTTGCCTTTTTTGCTTCTTTTTTCTTCTATTCATTTATTGCAATGAATCTGACGAAATTTCTCTTTTTCCAGTTTAAAATGGAGATGTTGAGAGCTTCATTAACTTTTCTGTTTGTAATTTTTTTTATTTCATACTTGTTCTTTGATAAGAGTGCTACTTTATTCTAATTTTTAGAGATTTAAATTTTTTAAGTTTTTCCCTTTTATCGTGTTGTTATGGTAATTTTTTTTAAGGAAAGTTTTAATTTGAAGATATGTGGCATTTTAGAGTTACTTCTGATTTTCTTTCCTGTTCTAATGAGGCGAAAAAAACCTTTTATGAAGCTTGCCAATTTATATTTTATATACTGCTTTTATTAATTTAAATGCTTTAATTTATGGAACTCTTTAAAGGCTATATTCTTGCTTGGACGAACTTTGTTGCTCAAGTTCTGAAATTTATTGAAAACTTTAAAATTATTTTCTGGATTTAAAGTTAGAGTAGAATTCATTGACTCTGAATCATATACTTTGCTAAGAAATTAATTAAATTTAAATGCTTTTCTTCTTTATTAATATAATACGGAACATTTCTTGCAAACAAATCTCTTCTAAAATTGATTATTCTCAACCAAACTATACTTAAAGAGATTAAAAATATACAAGAGGAAAATTTTTAACTTTTAAAACAAATACTAGAACTCAAAGGAAAAAATTGCATACCTGATTTCTAACACTTAAGGATAAGAATGAAAATGAATATTTAGAAAATAGAGAATAGAAGAAATAGAAACAAAATTTAATTAATTCGCAGAGTTGACGGAATCATATTTCTTTCAAATATGAGGATGAACGATTCTAAGGAAAGAGAAAAAAGCCTATGAAATTTATATTCTTTATTGGAAAATAATGGTATACTGATATTGAAAAATGTCAGGACTTAAAGTGCAAAGTTGCTACCAATTTAAAATAAAAGAATAGAAAAGAGAATTGTAGAAAGTTAATAGGAATTTTATTTAGGATTAATTGCAATTAAGAAGGTAAACTTTACTTCAATTTGAAGATTTTAAATATTATTGCAAGTTAACTTAGATTAACTATTTTTAATTTAAGTCAAATTGAGGCACTTTCTTGATGTAAGATTAATTTCATTTTATTGCTTAGGTTTTTTTTTATATTTGGAGATTCAGTACTTTGGCGTTATCTTTTTTTGCCATTATTAATTTGGTATGTAGATAATTAATTTTTATCTTAAGTCTTTAAAATTGCATAAAATCTAAAAAAAACCTGATAATCTTTTTATTTAAAGAGAATTATATATTATAACATGAAAAATTTTAATAAATAAATATGATTATAGAGCACGTAGCATTCTAGTCGTCCAATGAATCACGTCAGCTTATTCGAATGGGAAATCTGCTTTTTAAAGATTATTCTTGAATCTTGAACCAAATGCTCCATTCTTCTTTAATAAGGTCCAAATAAGAATTAGTTATTAAATCATTAGCAGGCCATCAGTCAAACTTTCATACTGCTAGCGAGAGCCCTTGGGCAAGTTAGGTTTTTTTCTTCCGAGCTTGTTCACTATTTCCCGTGGTTGCATCTAGTGTGAGATTACTCTTATCTCAGTATAGACTGCTCCAGATTACCTACCATCTTCCTTACATCTGTGGATATCCATATTTTATATAATAATAATAGCTAATAAAATATAGTATTAATATATAAAAAATGGCAGAAGGTCTCAGGAAGGGTTTTTTTCCAGCTCCATAGAAAAAGGAAAAAAAACCAGAGACTTCTAATTCTTCTCCTACCATGTCTTCTTTAATAATATAATAATTTTCTTAGGCTCTTTAACCCCCAAATTTAGAAAAATAAAGATAATCTTAAATTGAATAAGAAATTAAATCAACAGAAACTGACTAAAGCAAGCGAGACTTTTTACTCCCATAGCCACGATCAAGCAACTACATGAAAAGTGGTAACTAAAAAATAATGTAGAAATAGAAAAATGATGAATAGCTAATAATAGAATAACTTATGAAATCTATCCGTAACCTATAAGAAGAAGTTTAAATATTAAAGAAAGAAAACCAAAAATTACTATAGAAAAGTTAAAATAATGAAGAAAGATTAATGAAACAGGAAATCGAAGTCAAACTTTTGGGAGAAAAAAGAATTTAACCTTAAACTTTAGCTGAAAATAAAATGGAACTAGAATACACAAAACCCTTAGAGATAACTCCTCCCAGAAGGATCGTCAAGCTGTGCTACCTGTGCAAATCAAAATTCCACACATAAAAGAGAGGCAAGATATATTTGGATAAACAGAGAATAAACAGTGAAGAGATTTGGAGAGAACTGTCAAGAATTTATGTAGACAAGGATGGAAGAATATTTAGAAGGAGGCTTTTTCAAGGGAGTGCCAGAACTCCAAAAAAACTGGGAGTCCCGAACTTTTTTGTAAACCTCAAGGAACGAACTCTGGAGGTATGTATTGAAGGGATTTAAAATCCCCGGAGATACTAACACTTTAATTTAGTATATTAAATAAATAAATATAGTATTAATATGACTTATAAAGTTTAAGGTTTATTATGAATATATTTAGTATTAATTTATACTTCTAATTTTATTAAATAAAGCATAGCAATAATATACATAGCAACTAGGATAATCTAATTTAGATAGAAGATATCTATTCTAATTCTGTAAAATTTTGTTTCTTAGGAAGCTCTTAAAGTCACAAAAAAATAATATCCAATAAATGTTGCCAGTTTGGGTTTACTACTATCTAAATATGGAATATTTCCTAAATTATGCTACTAAATCTAGTTCTAATGATTTGATTATAAATGTTCTGGTTTCTGCAGTAGAATTTATAAAAATACGACATTGACAAAACGAGAGAAAATGATTTTAATACTGATTGTATGGATTAACTACTTAAAAAGAATAAAATTTATAATTTTGAGTTTTAAATTTATTTAGATGATATTTGGGATTGTAAGTTAGGGGTTGTTAAAAGTACATATTAAAATTTTAGGTAATGATTTTCATATTACTATAAAGGCTAAGTTGATTTATAGGTGCATAAGAAACAAGACATTATAGCGGATGTAAGAACTCAAAATATGGTAAAAAATTCCCATTAGCAAGCAAAAAGTCTTACAAAGTAAAAATGATAATTGGCATTTCTAATGGAGAATTGTTTTATAAAATAGACGATTGAGATTTAGAATTAGCTTTCAAAGAACCATAACAATTTACTGATGGAAATTTATATGTAGCAATCAGTCTTTTTAATAAAGGATCATTTATAAAATTAAAAAGACAGAAAATCAAGACAATTTTTAAATAAAGCAAATGAATAAATTTATATTAAATAAATTTCTCTTATAATTTTATTTAGTTCTTTTATTTTAAGTTTTATTTGTAATAATTAAAAATAGAGATAAATTTAAGTTATATCATTTAATATTTTATTTACTTAAAAAAGGAGATAAATATGTTGTTCTTCTAAAGGTTAGTTTGCTTTAACTTCTCATTTAGATTTTAATTTTTTGTGAAGTAAGGAATAAAGAAATAAAAATTATAGAAAATGAGTAAAAATTACTACCTAATTAATAACTTGCTGATTTATTAGGGGTTAAGTTTAGTTTAAGCAAATTCATTTTGCAGTTTCGTTTCATTTAAAAAAATGTGCAACAAAAAAGTCGATAGAGAATTAACTCAAATTGCAAATTTTCTAAGCTATAAAATATATAAATAATTTAAATTAAAGTTGTTTCTCCATTATTAAGTTAACCCCTACTAAATAGGATATATGCCAATGAAGTCCTCACATATCACCCACTTCAGATTTCAGGTCATAAAGCCGTCATTCCGTTCTAGGTTCCGAGGATAGGCCAAGACAGTGGAAGACAAAGTTAAATTTAGCACTTAATTCTCCAAATTCTGTTGAAACTATCGTTTTCTTCATCCCTCAATAGATGGTTTAGGTTCCATCGGAAATTCCACCCACTAAAGTAAGCTAAAGCTTGGGAACCTCCATAGAATCATTTGTACTAAATAATATAATATAAATAATATTATAATCAACATTGTTTTACATCTAGCTTTTATTTCTGAAAATTATTTGAAAGAGAAATAATTAATTTAATATAATTTTAAAATAATTGTATTAAAATTATATACAATATTAAAACCTCTTTTAGTTAGATATCTCACAAAATGCATAATTTTTTATTTACAATTACTAAATTAAACTTATAACTTTAATGCCATTTTTTATATTATATAATATAATAAATAATAATGATAGATTTATTTAAAAAAGAAAATAATTTAGAATTTTTATAATTTAATGCAAAGCTGAATGAAAATATTTAATCTTTTTAACAATCACTAAACATTATTTAATCTTATTAAAAAAATTAAAGCGCATAAAAATGAAAAAATTAAATCGAAATGTTAGAAATAAAATTTGTATCTTTTTTTAGTTTTAAAAATAAAGTTAAAGTTAAAGTTAAAATAAAAGAGATTACATAATGTTTTTTAATATAATTTTATCTTTTAAAATTTTATATATAATCAAGACTAAATCATAAAAGATGAGATACGAATAAAGTTTATTAGTAAGTTAGAACTTATAGATTATATATTTTTAATTATTAAAATAAATATGAAATGTAGATATGAAAAGTCGAGCGATAAAACTCAATTCAATTAAATTCAAATTATTGATTTTGCTTAAAACATTAGGTAAATAGTAAAAAGACAAACCATAACTTGGACCAAACCTTTTCTTTCTTCGAACCGTTTTTATCTTTAAGTCATTTTTTGATATTTTGAGCTAAAATCTAATCAAGTCCTCTAAATATATATTATAAATTTTCTTTAATCTTATATTAGTATCTCACTAAATACCTTTCCGAATTACAAAAATAGCATCTCTTCTAGATTCTATTTCTTTTGCTTAATCTAAGAGAAAAAGAAATTTGACTTAAAAAGAAAAGTTTAAAAATCTTAATGATTTATTCGATTTAATGCTAAAACCAATGAAAATTGTAATAGAAGAGACTTATTTACGGAAATTGAAGCTTACAGAGAATTAATAGTAATAATAATAGATTAACATGATTCCTCAATTAATAGACTAGCATGATTTAAGTCAAGTCTATTTATATTATTAATTTTTGATTATAAAAAAATGGAAAAAAAACCGGGAATCTAAACCTTAAATTCTAACCTTAAAGATCAATCTTAAGTCTCAGTTAACTAACAAGAACCAAGAATTCAAAAAAGATAAATCTACTCCTGTTAAGGATTGGGAAATACGAAATTTCCTAGCAAACTGAAAAAACTTGAGAAACCCCACGAGCAAGACATTATTTAGCTTTATTCATTAATTGAGAAAATGAATACCGAAATATAGATCCTGAAGGCGGAAAACTTGAATCTTCGGCTTCTTTTGTAAGATAGAAAAAAGGAAGATCAAGACTTGGTAAGTAAAGTTTAGTTTTAAATTGAAGCCTTAACTTCCTAATTTGAACTATTAGAAAAAAACCTAGTAGCAAATCAAAAGAAAATTAAAGAAGAAAATCGATTACCAATCAAAAAAACTAACCTCAAACAGATAAGATGGAAATTGAAAAAATGCAAAAAGAATCAAAATTTTAATTCAAACCTTTAATAAAACGTTGCTATTGTTGTCAAAAGGCTGGACATTTTTGGAGGTAATGTCCGAAGTGAAGAAGAGTGCTTGAGCAGAACGTAAAGAATTTGGAACATTGAGGAGGCTATATTGTAACTACTCTGGAGGTATTTACAGAAAGAAGCTGATATTAAATGATTCAAGTGTGACACTAATCAAACAGGATCTTGGTAATTAATAGTAACAGAATTAATAGCTTTAAAAGGACAACAATGACCTTAGAATTTGTTTAGAGAAGCTGGAGAAAAATTACAAGAAGATGGAAGAACAATTCTATGAGCTTATTGAAGAGAAAGAAGAATTATCTCAGTTTGAAATTGATTCAGATGAAAACATGTACAGTTGAGTATTGAATATAAAAACTTTTATTGTCTTTAATTTGAGGAAACATTTCCTCTAATTAAAGATGACCCTAACCATTAAGTTAAAATTAATTAAATAATTTTTGATTATAAAAATTTTCCTGCTTCTTAATTTGCTGATATCAATATTCATATTCTTTTTCTTCATCTTCATCCTATTTTAGAATTATGCGTCCCGCAGTTTCATCTATCTGTTTTTATTATTATTATATATATTATAAAGAGGATGTCCACTGCGGTTAGGAGGACTAGTAGGTAATCTGGTGCAGTCAATACTGCCTTAAGAGTAATCTCGCACTAGATGCCACTACGGGGTAGGGTGGATAAACTCCGTTGAGACATGCCTAACTTACTCCAAGGCTTCTCTCTAGCAGTATGGAAGGTTGACTGACGGGCAAGCTAATGATTTAATTAAAAAATCTTATTAAAGAAGAATGGAACATTTGGTTCAAGATTCGAGAATAATTTTAACTAGACTCCTCAATTGTAGAAGCTGACGTGATTATTGGACGGTTAGAATGTCAACAAGAAGAATAATAAAATTCTTTTAAACATTAATACTAATATTAAAAGAGCTACACGCCAATGAGGAACAACGAGCTCTATAATCATATTTATTTATTTATATGGAAGATTAAATAAAAAATGTTAATATTATATTAAAATAAGAAAATTACCCAGCAAACTCAATTTTTTAATTTTAAAATCAGTCAAAATAAACTTTACAAAAAATGTAAATATTAAGTAACTAATATAAGTAATAATTAAAAGAATTTATATTAACAAATTTAAGAAATAAAATCTAATTCTAGACATAAGATTTATATGGCTTTAAATAAAGGTAAAAATTATAATAGTTTATATTTATATTTTTTATAGATTTTTTTAATAATTATTTTATTTTATTTAGCAAATTAAAAACTTAAATTTAACATATCAAATCAAATTAGAAGGCTTTAGAAAAATAAAATTTTATTTAAATATATTTCTTCCTTCTAAGTAGTGAGCAGGCTTCCGTATTTTCTATTTTAAAACTGGTTAACTTTTTGGGTTAAACTACTTATATAGAATGAATTTCTTCCTTAATAATTTTCTTACAATGAATTGTGTAAAAACTTGCAAGATTTTGTCAAATTTTCTTATGGGCTTTCTTGCTTTACTTTTAGTTTATTCCAAAGATTTCATGTTCTACTTAAGATTAGCCATTCCTACCGAATGCTTTAAGTCTGGTCTAAACTCTTTCTATTTCCATTAGAAATATTATTTGATCTGTTTGATTTATTAGCAAGGTCTCTTTAAAGGTTGTTGAGGCACAAGTCTCACTCAATATAGTAGCTTGCCAATCTTTTTAAATGCCTTCCAAAAATGAATAACTTATCTAGTTTTTCATACATTAAAGAAACTTTAACATCTTTTGTCTAGTTAGCAATAACTAATAGCTTACTTATATAATATTAATAATAGGATAAATTAAGTTTAGCAATTTTCGAGGATTTTCACCTCTTCATGCTGGACACCAGATTGTTCCAGTGTTAAAAATAAAGTTTTAGATGTCTCTACTCCTCTCTCCCCATTACTCTTGTCATTTCCGGATCTAGCCTTATTTCTAATTAAATTTTCTCTTGTAAATGTATCCTTATTCATTTAAGTATAATTTTTCTCTTATTTGCCTCTACTACATTTGTTTTTCTTCCTCTACTGTGCTTATATGGTTCTTTATTTATTCCAGTACTACGTCTTGAAATTTTGGAATTCCTTGCAGCGCCTTCATAAGTGTTCTGTCGAATTGCAGTAGTAACATTTCTTCACTACTTTTTGGAATTTAACCTTAGTCTTCCTATTGGTCTCTTCAATCATCATTGGATCTCCCCTTTGTTCATCTAATTTTTTTTCTAGTATTTCCAGTCTAATACTCATATCAGATTGTTTCTGAAGCTAATTTTAGGATTAGCTACTCTGGTCTTAAGATATGTTTCAGAAAGCGCTTAGTTCTCTTTCTTAGGGCATAAGTCTGGATTCTATTCCTTCCGCTAGGTTGAGTTTTTCCATCAGTTTCTCGTTTTCCTTTCTCAGTTTTCTAACCTCTTCCTGGAGGTTTAGTACCACTTTGATGAGCTGTTCCATGCTCATCTGGCCAGAAGGATTGAATTTTGAGACCTCCTGGTGCAGAGCAGACTTCATCTGCTTTCTGAGCTTCTCTTCTGAGGTTGGAGTTATCTCATGTGTTGTCTTCTGATCTTGTCTCTGTTCCTCTTCAGGTTGTTAGAATTAAGAAAAAGGTTAGGGTTAAGGGTAAGAAGACTATCCAAGATTGGATTCAGGTTTCCTCTCCAACTTTTAGGAGGTAGTGTAGAAACCTCTTTTGAATCCTTCCATTTTTTAATTATTTATATAAAATTAATAATTAATTATTTTACTTTCTTTCTTTAAAAATAAGTTAATTAAATAGTATAGCAAGTATTTTAAATCATTGTAATGAATCTTAAATAATTTTAAGCTAAGAAATACTAAATATTGCTTGTAATAATTTTATTAATTTACTTTTTTTAAAACTTTAGAATTTAAAAGATTGTTTTACCTTTTAAATATTTTAAGCTATGAATTATAAAATGACAGGTGTTGGATTTGAACCCACGCCCCGAAAGACTAGCGCCTTAGACCACTCGGCCACACTGTCTTATTAATTACTTAAAGCATTAGTTTTAATAGATATAAAATCTTATTTACCCTGAAGCAAATAATAAATCTAATTTTTCATCTTCAAAGAAAGCAATTTTTTCATAATATTCGCTTTTTTTCTATTTTAATTAAAGAAAAAGTAATTAGAGATTATTATCATTAAGCAGAATGTTAAAATATGAGATTTTTGCTAAATAGTACTTTACATTTGTTACTTTTTCATTAAATTTAAAAAAAATTTAATTTTAAAATGCCGAAACCCGGGATTGAACCGGGGACCTTTAGATCTTCAGTCTAACGCTCTCCCAACTGAGCTATTTCGGCCATTAATATATAGTAAAGCCAATATATATAAAATAGAAAAATATCTTAATTAGATTTTAGTCTTTTTGTTCATGAAGTATATTAACAAAATGTGAATAAGAAAGATATTTTAGTAATTTATTAACTTGTCTCATACTAACTTCAGTTAAAATTAATTATTAATCTAAACCTAAACATAACAAAATGCTTCTTTTTAGACTAAATTAAATCATATAAGTTTTAGAAAATTTAAAGATATATGATTTGAAATAACTTAATCATAAGATAAAATGATATATATTATTAGTCTCGCTTATGATTATTGTGTTTAAAACTTTAAATTTTTCTATATTTTTATAATATTATTTTATTTTGCTAGATATCATATAACAAATATTTAAATAGCATTTTATCTTTATTGGCTGTATGTTTGGTTATATAATTTAAATTGGTATAATTTTATCTGCTTTATTATATGAAACTAAATTTAATTTTTTAAGCATTAGCTTTTTACTAATTTCATAAAAGGTTAACTAAGTCAAACTTTCTGTTTTACATAATCAAAAGCCTTTAATTAGGTACTAAAAATTTAAATAAAGTTATATACCAAATAATCAAATTTAAGGATTAGTCTCTATTACTCTCACAGCATATCCTTTTTCTTTTAAAATCTTCATTAAGAATATTTTACATTTAGGGATTTTATCTTTTAGAAATTATTTATTTCAGCAAAATTATTTAAAAGTAGCAAGATTAAATAAATACAAGGTATAAAAATCTTTAATTGAAGTACAATGAGTTTATGTAGAATCTTTATTAAGCATTTTGGATATTATAATTCAAAAAATGATCCATAGCATTTAGAAGTTTATAAAGCAAAAATTAAGTTTATCTATTTAAAATTATTTATTTTAGCTAAATATTAAGGTTACTAATTTAAAATTTAGAGAAGTATTAACTAAAAATAGATATAGTTAAAGTTATTTCGTTCAGATACATTTTTTTAAATAAGTTAAATTTAGATTTTCTAACTATGAAAAAATTAGGCCTATTAATGAGTAAATTAAAAGAATCATCTATTTTGAAATTTAATTAATAAAGGAAAAATCAATAAGTGGCAAATCTAACATCAATCCATTATTATTAAAAACACTATTACAATTTAATTTTTTTCCCTTTTGTGCTTTCAGAGAGATTTTGTAAAGATTATTTATAAAAATCTTAGATTTTGATGTTTCTAATTAAATAATCAAATAGTTTCATTATACTAATAAATTAATTTAATCTTAGTTTTTATAAAATGAAGCATTATCATTATAATTTATAAAATAACTCAACTTTCGAACTATTTATTATGCAGATTTAATTATATGAATTTAGTAAATCTCTTCAGAGCTTATTTTTAAGGGAATTTTATCTAAATAAACTATTATTTTAAAAGCATTTATTACTAGATTTTTATGGATCAATTTAAGAGTTAATCATCAAAGCTATTAAAGCAGCTGATGACATGCTTATATAAAATCTAATTAATTAAGAATCTAATTTAATTCAAAAAATATTAAAGGGGTTATTTCTTCTAAATCAGATTATGCATAATCAATTACTTATTAAATCAAAACATTTGCTTAGTTTTATAAAAAACTTTAGAGAAAAACACTAAATAATAATTTTTTTTCGATCTAAGTTATATAATTGAAGTCTCCTATAAAAATTGATATGCATAAGATAAACCAAATTTTAACTTCTTATAAAAATAAGGATTCTAATTTATCAAAAGAGTAAGCACTATTACTAAAAGCTTTAACATTCCTAGCAAATATTTTAAATTTCCCTTATTATTTTCACTTTTATACTTAAAGCATTATTAAAATAGCTAGACTTATTTTGCTAAGACAAAATAAAATTAGATAATAGATATTAATACTTAATGAAGTATCTTATATATATTTATAATAAAATTGCTTAAGAGTATTAGATGAAATATTTTATGATATACTAGTTATTTTAAATTAGCAGTTCTAGTTAATTTTCTTTATTTAAAATAATTTATTAGGCTATTATTACCAAAAAGCTTTTAAAAGTATAAGAAAATATAAAAATCTTTAAGTTGCTGGATATTATTATCTATTAGCGAAAATTAAAGGATATGTTTATTTAATAAGTAATTAAGCAAGACAATCCTCTTATTCTTCCAGTTATTTAAATAGGAATTAATAATTTAAATCAATTTATTAAAGGAAAAAAGCTAGAAATTTAGAAGTTAAGAAAAAAGCTATAACTAGCAAATGAATTATTTTCTTTTAGTTTATTCTAAAATAATTTTCTTAATATACTGTCAGTTTAAAAAAATAATTGCCAGGGTCTTATTTTATCGCACTAGATTAGGCAACTTTCTAGTAATAATTTATAGTGTAGCCAAGTTTAAGAAATTAGATTTAAATAATACTTAATACACTCTATTTTAAAATAAAAAGGCAAAATCCTTGACAAAGGTAGTGGTATCTATTAAGCAATTAATTAAGCCAATCAAAGCTTTTATATAATTTAAGAGTTTTAAATAGCTTTAATTATATTAGATGGTATATTACTAGTGCTAATTATAACTTTTTAAACTACTTATTGATTCCAGTAATTATATCTGCTAAATAATCATTGAATGTGATGTTTATAAACTTTATTTTCTCATTCTTATAAATTGGATATAAAACAGTAATCAGTATAAATGGAATATTAAAAGAGGTCAAGCTTAAAGGTAACCTTAAATGCGAAAGACTCGGATTAGCCTAAAATTAGATCCCCAACTCTTACTGCTGTAAAAAAGAGTTCTCCTTGTAAAAAAAGTAGAAGTATTCTTATGACATATTGTGAAACAGAATCTTTAAGTAAATCAATGCAAATAATAGTAAACAGAAGGTAGCAGAGAGTAGAAGAGGTAACAGCTTTTCTGACTCCTGGAAGTCCTTAACTTAAATCTAGTGATAGTGAACAACCTAGAAAAGGAGATTTATCTCTGAAAAGAAATAGAAGCATGAATTCTCAGAATTAAGATTTCATTAAAATCGAAATTAATTCCTCTCCCTTAAAATTTGAATTAAAATCGAAGCTTTACGAGAGAAGGGTGAAGAAATGATTGCAAGCAATAGGTTTTAAAACTTAATTTATACATAGATTAAATTTCTCTTAAAGAACTATATTTGAAGTTAAAAGAAACTTAGTAAAAATAAAATAAATATCAGCAACTTAATTAGTATTTCAGATGACTATTATACCAACCTAGTTTCATCAATTAAATAAAGAAATTATTTATTTACCTTTCTCTTAAAACTTTTAACTTACTCAAATAAACCTTTGTATATATCATTAAATCTAAAGAGAACAAGTAACTATAAATTTCCTTGAGTTGTAACTTTTATTGCTTTAAAACTTATTATTAGTTAATCAGTTGAAAACTTTAGTTTATACACTATTATTCATTTTCTCTTTGCTCTTTATAAAACTAAAGAAGGCTAATTTAAAAATTTTGATATTAAGCTAGTTAAAAAATTATTGTCAATGTAAGTGATTCAAAGTTTTTAGCAACTTTAGTAATAAAATTAAAGAAATCATAGTATCAGTTAAATAAGTAGAATTAACCATTTTAAAGGGTCTTAGAGCAAAATAAGTGAAATTATTTTCATTATAAATGTTGAAATCTAATATTAAATATTAAATATTCTAAATTAATATAGAACTTTCCCTTCTTTAATTTACTCTTATACATATCTTAATTAGCTATCTTTTATTTGCTTCGAATAAATAATTTAAAAATATAAATCTAATAAGTTATAAAAGAAGTTAGTTAGACAATTACTTTATATAGGAATGCTTATCATTATTCATTAAATTACTATATTTTACTTTCAAATTATATCTGCATTTTATTATTAATGGCTTATCTTTATAGCAAACTCTTTTAAAACTTACTAAAGTTAATTATTTATAGTTTCCTTTTATTTCTCTGTAGTTTTAAATATATTTTTTAATTTAAATCTAATTTTTAAGATAAGCCTACATGCTCTTTCATTTTCTCTATTTATATTTTACTTATAAAATTTATTTGCTTAAACTATTCTTTAAAATTACCAGATGTCACTTATTTAGAATACATAAGATTATAGATTACTATTTTTATTACAAGACACAGAAATCATCTTTAATATATATACAGAAAGCTTTATATTTTTAATTTCCCTTAATCATATGAAAAATAGCCCTTTCTTACTAAATACACCTAAATTTAAGTTTATAATAAGATTATTTAATTAGAATTTCTTAATTATTGAAAATCTAGGCTATTTAGTTAAATCTTCTTTTAGATATCTCTATACTTTTTACTCTAAGTCTGACTTGTAAGAGTAAATGACTAAAATAATTTCATAAAGCAAACTACTATTTATCAATATAAAGCATCATAAATTATATCTCTTATTAATTTACTTTAGCTTACTAAAATTAAAGCATATAATATAAGTACTTAGCTATTTAATTCTATTTAGAAATACACTAATTTAATGAGCGTTTGAATGCTTTATTTTATTTTTAGTACTTTAATAGCAGGAAAAGGTGAACTAGCTATTATAAATGAATCTATTGATATGGAATACTTGGATTTATTTCTATTAGATGGTTTTAATTTAATCTAATGCTTATTTGAATAATTTACACTAACTTTAGTAAAAGACAAGAGTGATATATTAGAAAATAAAAAAGGAACAATAAAGCTAAGTTTCGTTTGTTTATATAGCTTAACTAAATAAAATTTCCAGTATAAATAAATATTAAAACTAAAACCTGACTTTTCATGCTATACTTGGCAGATACATTTTGTCTTATAGCAAAAAGGTTTATTTATAAACTTTTATAAATAAAATAAAAAATAAGCAGACTAAATTATTATTTCCATTATTATAAGAGAAGTTGCTAGAATTTTATAAAATACTGCTAAATAAAAAAAGGATAAGATGATGCTTAACTTAAAATTCGGCAGTATCAGATCATACAATCATGAACAGCAAGAGAATTTTATACAGTTAAACATAGATAATTTAAATCTAAATATTTATATTAAATAGAAAATTTTTAATTTTTATCTTATATTTATTTATAATGCAAAGCATACAATTTACCCTATTTTATAAATGAAGAAAATTTTTTCTTAAAAAATTTAAATTTAAATCTTCTTTCAACTGGTAATCAATTAAATTGCTTTTGGAGCTTTTATTAAATCAATTATTTATTTGAATTTACTGAGTTCATTTAATGATAGATGTTCTTTAATTAAACTGTGAAATAAATATATCCTAGAGATGCTTAAAACTATTTTATAAGAAACTAAAGTTATTCTATTTTTTTTTAATTTGGAGCTTTTAAATCTATTTTTCTACAAAACTAGCTTAGAACAAATAAGTATACTTGTCTAGAAAATTTTATTAAAGGTAGTGGATTATCTTAATTTGCTAGTAAGTATTTCAAATAAAGCTTTTTCGCAGTCACCTTTATCATAATAGATGCATTTTAATTTAAACCTAAATAATAAAAATTAAATTTTTTATTTCGATAATGATACATATTTTATCAGGTGCTTTATTTCAAGGCTATTTCAGAGTAAAATAAGATTTATATAAAATGCTAGCGAGCTTTATTAAAAGGTTCTATAGTGCAGTGGTAGCACGTAGCCCTCCGGAGGCTGAACCCCGGGTTCGACTCCCGGTAGAATCGTTTTTTATTTTTAAAACTTTAAAATTATTTTTAACTTAAAACATATCCTACATTATAATATCTCCATAGCACTGAGGCTTTGTTCAAAATTACAGGTATAAAATAAAATTTACATGCAAATCTATATACTTAACTGCTAATTTAAAGCTGCACTAGATCTGTTTAAAGAAATATATATAGTCTATTTAGAATTTTTTTAATATATGGATAACTTTTATTAGTGCTTGAGATTATAATTTATATAGATGTTTTAAGTTTTATTAAATATATAGAGATTGAAAATCCTTAGATTTTGTTTTTGTGTTAGAAATATTAAATATATATCAGATTATAAAAAGGAAAATCATTAAGTTTTATCTTTATTATCTATAAAGTTTAAATTAAATTTTAGATCTAAATGTTTCCATTTATTTATAGATTTAATATTTATTTTCTTTTATTGTTTTAATAGATTTAGAGCGATGATGATTGCAATTTGCTGATAAAATGAAATTTAATCATTTTTTAAGATTTTTGATTACCTTATGATTGAATGAAAGTTATTTATTCCTTTCTTAAATAATTTTCCTTTCGAAATCTAATCAATATTTTTGCTTAATATGCTGCTACTTTACCTAAGAAATTTATTTATTATAAGTATCTTAATACAACTTGCATTCTTTTAACAGCATATTATAATCATTTTAATGCATGAAGATAATGAACTTTCAAATTAATGAGATTTCATTTACCTTCATTTATTACATCATTTTTAATTTTGCAAAAGAGTTGGTTTATAAAACCCTTTTTAGATTTTATTTTAAAGCTTTTTCTTTAAAGTTATAATTTAAAAAGCAGCAAAACTTAAATTCAGTTGATTAATAATTCCATAAGCTTCTTTTATATTAATGAATCTTAAGATTTTAAATAGTCATGTTCAATTAGGATGATATAGCTTATGATTTATTAAAATCATAGTTAGCTATTAATAGCAGTTTGATAAAAGAATATATAATAAATTCAAATTTTAAATTAAATTATTTTGAGTGATGTTACTGTTTATCTAGTTCATAAACTAACCAATTGAATCCCTCTTCAATATTTTCTCCTTTGTTATTACTAGTATAAAGAGAATAAGTTCTAATATTTTCTCATTTTATCCACGCTACTTCTAGAGAATATTAAGATAAATCGTTTTTGTTTAAAAACAATAAAATAGGAATATTTTTATCCACTTGACTTAGAAAGGCATTAAAATCTTAAAATTCTTGAACTTTTTATTAGTCTAGAACGTATACCCAAGCATCTGGCTATGCTAAGTTAATAAAATTTAAAGGGATTTCTTTTAGTTCATAACTTTTATTTTTAAATTAGATTAATGTACATTCTATTCCTTCTGTTTTAGAGCATTCCTTTTTAGTTTCTTAATTTTTTAAAAAATAAATAAGACTAGATTTTCCTGATCCTTATGGTCCTGTAAAAGCTATTTCTTTTTCCATTTTTTTATTTATTACCTTTGAATCTTTTGTGAAAGATATCTCTAATTTTGCTTCTTACCTACTTTCTTACAAGCTGTGAACGCATAGCGTGCCACCCATTTTTTAATATAGTAAAAATTATAAAAATTTCTTTAAATAAAATCAAATGAAAACAGAATGTTTCAAGTTTAAAGTTTGAAAATAGACTTTATATTACAATTATAAGCATTAAATAACTAAATAGTTTAAATATTTTATGTATGTATCACTTAGATAGATTTAGAAGACAAACAATAATATTATCATACTTAAAAGCTAAAGTTTTAACTTACCCTTGGCTTTCA
Organism: Loxodes magnus; assembly: GCA_946699065.1. Classification (NCBI taxonomy): domain Eukaryota; phylum Ciliophora; class Karyorelictea; order Loxodida; family Loxodidae; genus Loxodes; species Loxodes magnus. The sequence continues at coordinate 187,878 of CAMPDV010000499.1, read as the reverse complement.
ACCAGATACCTGCTGAAATTTCTTTACGTGATGAATGCCACTGCTATTTTATTAGTGGTAGGTTACCACTAATAATTATCTTCAGTTGATTAATATAAATTTCTACCTATAAACTCCATTTTAAATTATTCAGAGTTTATTTATCATCCTTCATGTTCTTTCTTCATTATCTTTTAGTTATTTTCAACATTATCTTAAAATATGGTAATTTTAATAGCATCTTCAGCAGTTTTTGATCTATTTGTTCTTAATTCGTTTCTAAAAAATCCTTTTTTCCAATTTCTCTATTCACTTTTGTAAATTAATAACTTTTTTTCATCTTATTGTTTTTAATCAATTAATTTAGTTTAGTTTTTTTCGATAGTCATCCTTTGTTATTGACTAACTTTCAATTGGAATTATCCATAAAGTTATTTTTCTGTTTCTAAGTTATTTTAGATTAGCTATCGACATATTATTAATAACTCGTTATTTTATTATCGTTATTGCTCATTAATTATCTGAGTTTTTTCCTAATTTTAAATTTTTTTTCATACTTTTAGATTAATTTGCATTTGATCTATCTTATTTTAGAGCTTTTAGTCAAATTCATTTTAAGAGTTTTCTATCTCAACAGTCCAGATCATAAACTTATTTCCATTTGTCTCTATTGCTTTTTCTCCATTTCTTTCACCTCTTTTATCCTAAAGTTTCTAAGTTAATTCTTCTAGAGACGAATAGATTACTCCTTTTTATTATATATTTTTTAAAACCGCCATAGTTGTTCGAAGGTGAACAACAAGGTCATCTTCATCAGAGGTTGGGGAAGTTAAGTACCCATAATTGACACATGTCGTCCTCTGCTTTGGTGATGCATTGAGACACAATCCTGCCATATCCTTGGACCTCCAACAAGTAGAAAAGATTACGAGTATTCTTAAATATATCAGTATTGAACATTTTTATCAGTACTGAATAATTATACCAGTATTGAACAAGGTCTACCAGTATCTGATAATTTTATCAGTAACAAACATTCTTGTCAGTATTAAACATTTTTTTTTAAGAGCTGCGCACCAATGAGAGTACTAAGCGCTCTACAATTAAATTAATTAAATTTATTTTATATTAATAAAAGTTCAAATATACTCATATTCTTTAATATAATAAAATAAAAGTTATTTCAATCATATAATGGATTTAGAAATTTAATTACTAGTAATCCTTCAGCTCCATAGTTATAAATTTTTCACTTTTTTCTAAATGTCTCTAAGTAAGTTAATTCAGAATTATTTACTCAATTTATCTATTAAATTTAATAGATTTTTAATAAATATGCTCAGAAATAAAAATTTGCAATAAAATAAAAAAATTTTAATAAAACTGTTGAAAGTTTCAAAAAGGCTTTTATGTACCCTCCGTGAAGAAGGAGAGAAATACAGAAACCACTTTTCATCATTCTTCTTACACCTAATTCTAACCTTTTTCTATTTATTAAACTGGAATATAACAAGATAAAAGGAAAAAGTCTAAGAAAGCGACACATACTGATACACCAACGTTGGAGGAGTAGTAAAGGAAGCAGATGAAGTATGCCCTTTACCATGAGATTTTTGAGGTTAAGTTTTTGTCTAGATGAGCATGGAGCAGACCATCAAAGTGGTCCTAAACCTCTAGGAAGAGATCAGGAAGCTCAGAAAGGAGGAAGAGAAACTATCAAACCTGATCCAGCATGGATTGCAGGATACATTAAACCTCAGAATGCTTAACTAGGAAAGGGAGATTGACGCCTATAGAAGCATCAGGAGAATCAGTTTAACAAGACAAACTCCTAATTGCAAATGATTCAAGATTAGAGTCAGTAGATTGAAAGAATTTTTATAATCAGAGAAACCAGCAGATCCCACATTAAAGTATGTAGATTCCAATAAGATGGAGATTGAGAAGAATTCTCAACAAGTGAAAATAATTGAACCAAAATCTAAAATTAAGAATTTATTTTACTACTGTAAAAGGAAATGTTACTTTTGTAAGAATCGTAACGAATTTAGAAAAATAAAGGAGAAATCTTGAAACAAACAATTATAATAATAAATAAGTAAAAAGACAAACTAGATTTGGTGCAGCGAGAAAGGGTTAGTTTACATTTTGAAGAAGAATTCTGAACAAGTATAGATAGAAGACTTAATTTGAATTAATAACAGAAGAAGAATGAAAATTAGATTCACAAGTGCTAGAGCTTGTAAAAAACTAGGTTCAAACTCCAAACTTTCATTAGGTGATGATCGGTTAGACACCACAGAAATTTATAATAACTTAATTAATTAAAAAATTATTTGAAATATCTTAAACTTTTATTTTTAATTCTCAAGTTAAAATTGTCCTTAATTTCTAAATTAAAAGACGTTAAAAAAATTGAGTTTTTATTTAAGATTCAAATATTTATATTCATTGTTTAAGGATAAAAATTGATAATAATAAAAGACATAAAATTTATATCTAATAAAGTTATTTTTTTATTTATAAACCAAACTTTAATTTTACAATTTTCTTAATATATAAGAAGATAATAACTATTAAAAAAAAGACATGTCTTAAGCTTTGCAAATTGAACTAAACTATTTTTTAATTTTCTTTTTTACATAATCATATTATATAAGAAATTTAAGTTTCTTATTCTTAATTAACTTATTCTTGCTAGCATTCTTCCAAATAAATAATTTAATTAAGAACTTATTATTTAATCCTAATTTTTATTTATACTTTAATTATTTGATTGCTGCTACTTTAAATAACATATTTAAAATTATATCTAATTTAATTTCTAAAAATAAAGAGAAGAGCATTTTAAAATAAATTAGACAATCTATTAAAGAAAATAAAATAATAAGCTTTATAATTTTCAGAAATGATGCTAGTCTATAAAGATCTCTATTCAGATTATAGATTTTACTTTAAGTCTTAATTCTTACTACAAAATATATACGATAAATAGTTATTTAATGTAAGATAAAAATATCAGCTTCTTAGAATAATTTTAATTATTAACTAATATTTATTTAAGAATATAGAATAAACATAAGTTAAAAGCTTTTCAAATAATATTACTTTAATTGAATATTTTAATATTTATTTCCATTTATTTTAAATTTTTCTTCTAAATTATTAATTATTTCTACCTTTTTAATATTTTTCTTCTTTTATGTCTAATTTATTTTTTTAGAATCTATTAATTTTAAAAAAAAATTATTTGAAAACTTATATTCATTTTATCTTATTAATATTTCATTTATTTTATAAAAGAAAATGTTTCTTTTATTGTATTCAAAATATTTTTATTTTTAAACTTAATTAGTAACTTTAAAATTATAAGCTTTAATATTAGAGATTTTATATATATTTATTCTTTTAACTTAAATACTTTTTTGGAATACTCATCTTTAACATTCTACTAAAGCTTAATGTAATAAAAATTAAATTTCGTAGATTTTTATGATTGAATGGATATAATAAAAATAAAGAAAATTTCTAAAAACAGTTTAATCCTTATTTATCTTCTTCTATTTCCAGTCTCTCAAATTTATTGATTTTTCAGGAATTTCAAAAAGTTGTGTATAATCTTAGCGAAATATTTATGAGTGTTTATATCCAAAATAAAATAACTAAGAAATTTAAATTATTTCTTTCAGAAAAAAGCTAAGAAAAAAGTTTAATTTCTAAGATTAATGAAAAGAAAAAGGTTTAAACTTAAGATTAGTGAATTTATACAATAATTTTGTAAATAAAAACTTGAATAAAAATTTATTTTATAATTCTGAATTTAAATTCACTATTTAGAGTGAAAATAATTTTGCATTTATAATATATTCTCTAGAGGACAAAAGAGAAGCCCTTGTTGGATACGATAATTTAACTAGTTTTTCCTCGTGTGATGTTTAAAAATAGTAATGCAATGCCTTTTAAACGAATTTTAGAGAGCTTTAGTCACTTCATCGAGAATAACATTAGGTTTAAAAGCAAACAGTTCCGAACTTTAAGCAGCAAACCTTTTAATGCCTTTTAGATAAATAATAATTTAAATACTTTCCTACTTTTTAGTACTTAACTACATTAAAAAAGTCTTTTGGTTAATTAGAAGATTTGTCCTTGTAAGTAATTTCATTACAGATGCAGATAACAGTAGCTATTTCTCAGTAATTTAAGCGATATCAATACTCAGGTTTTCAACAATTTGACTCTATATCAAATAATAAAGTTCGAGCCATCCAAAAAAAATTGTCATTATTAGTCCCTATTATTCAAAAACCAATTTCAAATAGTTTTACTTCGAAACTAAGTAGAACACAAAGATAGAACCACTTAGTTTATCTTATTCTAGCAAAAAGAATAATAAATTAATTTATAAACTCTTCTTAGTGGAGAGTTCTTATAAAAACACCATTCAGCATAAGTATTTACCATTAAAAAATAAAGGTAAATAAATTATTTTCTCTCACTAAGCTAGGATAAAAGATAGATTACTAAATAAAGAGAAGAAGAAATGAAATGATATATCATCAATATACTTTAAAAGTAGTTTCCTTCGATTTAGAAATTAATTTACTAAAAGTAAATTAAATACTTTGAAAGAAATTTACTAAATAAAGAGAAGAAGATATTAAATTAGAAAAAAATCTGATAGCTAGCAAATTGAGAGCTAATCATGTTTAGAATATACTTAAATAAGAAAAAATTATATCAGATGAAAATATTTTAAAATCAATAGAGATAAAAAATTAACGAAAGAAGAGATTAAAAGATTAGAGAGAAAAAATTTAAAAAAGAGTAAAGTGTAATTGGAGTTATTTATTGTACCTTTTAATTTATTTTGCCCTTAGGTGAATCTTGCAAGTCATTTTAAATAAAATCATCAAATTGTATTAAATTTAGGTTTATAGTCCATTTTAATTAATTTTAAATTTTCTTTATAAAGACACTAAATTAAAATGATTATATACCTTATATTAATGTTTGCATTAGTAAGCTAAACATATCCTATGTAAATTAAATAATTTCATATTTATTTTATTTAGAATTATGAAAGCTTACAGTGTTAATTACCTTTCCATTTTAAATCCTTTATTTAAAAAATTATATCGATCAACTAGTTTTATTTTGTCTTGAGAGAGATAAATCTTTTATTTTTTATAGGCTTTTTCAATTTAAAATTTGAACAAAAGTTACGCGAAAATAGAAATAGATAATTTATAATAATTGAGTTGACGAATAAAGCTATTAGATATTTAAAAGTAGAAGACACTTAAAAATGCTAATAACTATATGAATTTATTTTGTTTAATATAGTAATATTCAAAACTTCTAAAGATTATGCTTCAATTATTTTTATATTTAGGAAATTTAAAATAATAAAAAGCTAAAAATTTAGGATTTAAATCAAATTAAAGCACCAAAAAACAAATTTTATTCTTTAAATTTTAGAAATTTTAAGTAATTATTTTATAGTTGCACTAAGTAAAAATAGAGAGTTATTTTGTTTACTAAAAAAGAAATTAAAAAGAAATTATTTAATTCTTTCCTTTTTTTAATTTATCTATAAATAAAAAAATAAAGTGATTATCAACAATAATTATCTCATTTCAGTTAAAAACCTAGAAATTAAAACTTTTATAAAGGGCAAGTTAATAATTTTCATTAATGAACTTAAAAATTTATAAAAAGCATTTAACTTTACAAAGCTAAGTTTAATTTTATAGTTAGATTGATTTAAAATTTAACTTCTTCATATCAATTTTCAGATATAGCAAAAATATATCAGCAAAGAAAATTTAAACTAGACTCAATAATATTTTATAGAGTCTATAGTACTTTTATTTTATCAACTAAAATTAAATTTATTATACTTGAATGAAGTGATTATAGTTAAAGAAATTATTAACTATTTTTATAATTTATCCAAGTTTTAGCAATTCATTTTAAATAATTTTAAATTTACCTAAGTAAATATAAATGTTTATGGGATATTAAGAAAGATTTTACATTCCTCAGTCAATTTAAAATAAAATACTGATGAATGTAATTAAATGGGATTATGGAGATGAATATAAAATAGTTAATTTAGATAAATGATAGAATATGAGTAGATAGATCTTTTAGAAGTGATGATAAAATTAAAAAATATCTTAAATATTATAGCATTTTAAAGAATCGATACCTAATTATTTAATTATTTTAGCATTTTTATGAGTATAAGTATAATATAAGTTAAAGCAAAAATAAAGTTTATAAATTAAATTTATTATAAATAGATAATAATTAAATTGAGATTATATTAGTAAGAATTAGTAATAAAAGCTTATAAATTATTAGTTATGTACTTATACTTTTAAGATAGAAAATTTAAGATTTATCAACCAATAATTTATCTAAAATTCTCCATTTTATCAAAATTGAGAATCTTCGTTTTTTTAATAAATTAGAAAAAGCTTAAATTAAAAGATATGCATTAGTAATTTAATATGTTGATTATCTTTAAGTCCATCCTAATAATTAGAGATAATTAAGTTAAGAATAAAATAAGGTAGTATCATCACATTATATTCAGCTAAATAAAGAAATAATAAATTAAAATATCTCTTTCAAATCTGATACAAGACTATTACTTGTAAAAAGTTCATCAGAATTAAATCATTTCTCCTTGCATAGTTCAAGGATATAAATTAAAATTCTCTAGATTAATAATAAAGGAATACATTTTAAAATTAGTATTAAAATAAATTATAAAAAAGCTTTTATTTTTAGTTGTTTTCAAACAAAATATTTTTAGCTTAAGATAAAATTATTTATAATTAATAAAAAGTAATTAAATCATATATTTTTTAATTAAAGATAGGATTCATTTTTTTTTCTTTCTTAAATATTGTGTGCTGCTTAAGAAAAAATCAACTAGTTGAAAATTAGAATTTTTGTTTGATTTTATAAAATTATTAACTAAGTCCTAAAATATAAAATTTGGCAAGTCTTTGAGATGTAAAAAGTTAGATTAAAGGGGAATAAAGAATATAATAATCTTTAAATTAAAGCTGTTTATTTAAATTAGATATTTTACATTTGAGATAATTAAAATAAAAATTTATTCATTAGTTTACAAATGTAAAATAATTCTTTTTCCTTAGTCTAACTTTAATAATTGCTAGATTTAGCCAGTGTATTTAACTTTAAAAATTCCTCCCAAAATTCTAGCATGATTTTGAATCAAACTAGCTAAAAAGAAATCGATTTTATAATTTTATTAAATAGAAATTTAAAATAATTCTTTGTCTTTTTTCTCAGTTTTTTTGCTTGCTCATTTTTAATATTTTAGTTATTTGTCTTTTCTAGCTTTTTAAATAAAAAGTTTGCTGACAAATAATTTTTTTTATTTTCATTACAATTTAAAACAAAAACGAAAGATGAATACTTATTTAAGCTTTTTAATGTAGACTTTACCTATAAAAATTGTTTAATTAAGCTTAAAGATATAAATAGCTCTCACTTTTTTCTCTAATAGCTTCAATTTTCTACATTTATTAATTTTTATTCTTATAGTTTAAAGTGAAAGTATTGCAAAATTAAGCAAAAAAAAGTTTATTCTCATATGAATTTTTCTTATTATTTCTAAATTGCTTTTCACCTCTTTTATTGATAATGATCTTATCTTATCTTATCTAATGAAAATAAAGCGATAAAAATATATCATAGTTAATTAAAGAAAAATTTGCTATGAAAGTGTATATTTATCCTTTTTTATATTTTTTTAAGTTTTCTCTGATTATTCCTTTCACATGAAACCAAATAAGCATCCTATTCGTAAAATCTCATTAGATGATTGATTTAGCATTTATATGATTAACAACTAAATTAATATAATTTATATATTTGTTAGGAAATTATTTGCATCAGATAATAAATTTTCCACCTCTTAATTATATGCATTCTTTTTCCCTAAAAACCTACACTTAAAACATAAATACCCAATTAAAAATAGAGTATGCAAAGCTTTAAGCACTTTCAAAACTTTAGTAGTAATTGCAGCTGAAGGTATTTATTCTAGGATAATTATTTGATATTTTTAAATTATTAGAAATGAAGCTATATAACAATATTACTTGAACTAATATTCTAAACAATGATCAACAAGAGATTTATAATTAATTAGGCTTTTAATAATTTTTAAAAATGAAAGATATTTTTTTTGAATTACTTAAATAGTTCCTAATATCTGTGGAGGTTATCAGTCCCATCTATTCCAAATAACACTCCACTTTCCTTCTCGAATATTGAACTTGCAAATTCTATCTTCTAAGTCGTACTGCCATACATTGTTGCCAAGCATTAAAGGCTTTGTAAAAACTCCGCATTTTCCAACAAAAGGTTCTCCAAATTCAGTTAGTTTCATTCCTGATTACATGTCCCAAAGATAATTAGTATTGAAATAGTTGTAGTAAACTAGAACTAATTCACTTTCAGGTAAGTATACACAATTTGTGTTACTTGGCTGATTAAGACGAACTTGAGCAAATTCCCATTAGTTTAAAAGATGGTCATAAATTTGTAATCTGCTAGACATATTTAAGGCAGAGTTTTTCTAGCTAGTAGTACCACCTATTGCTAATAAAAGATTGCTCGAGCACGTCAAGCCAAAATGGAATACTGATTATTTGATGTTTGCTATTTAAACAAATTAAAAGGTATCAAGATTGAAAACCTCACATTCTTGATTCATAGAATAATCACCCACACCGCTTATTAAAAAAGCATTCTAGCCAATCTATTGAGTTCTGTGAGATCTTCTCTTATGCAAGCTAAAAAGCTCGTCGCATTAGTTATTAGTACGAACTAAAGTGACAGAGTTGGTGGCATAATGATTTAATCTTGATCCACTAATCAAAAGGGAGTTATCTGTAAGTTATTCAACGAAACTACGATTTCCCTTGATAGGTTTTGTTTTCAGTTTTCACTTAGTAAGTTCTCCTTTTCAACTTTTTACATGAAAGAGATTTATCTTAGCGGAGTCACTTTCAATTAGTTTTAAGGATGTTATTAGTTAAGATTAAACTGCTTTATTTATATTGTAGTATCAGACGCTCTTGATATCTTCCTCTTCGCCATTTGCTATTGTACTTTCGGGTGAAAAACTCCACGAAAGATGTTCTTGCTAAAAATTTGAAGAGTTGGTTCTCTTGAAAACCGCACAACGAAAAGTGGCTGAATCAGGAGCAGTCTAAAAGCTTTCACATCTATATATCTTGGAGTTATTATTCTAAGAAGGATTTTAATTACATATGTTTCCCATTTAATTTTATACTGGTAATTTTAAAATTAATAGAAAAGCATTATCTATAAGCCTTACATGCTTTAATTCCTTCTTATACCTTATATATTAAGCAAACTTATAATCATCTACCTTATCTTCCTTTAATTTAACATTGTCTTCATTAAGCTTAAAGCGCTTAGACTTATTTAATTTTTTAAAAGGAATTAGTATTATAAATATCTAAGAACAGCTATAGCTTTGGAATAGCTTAAAAATAGGATTTTAAAGCATCTCAACTTTCTAATTTAAATTCTAGAATCCTTTAATTTAATTATCTTATACTAGCTAAGGTATAATAGCAGTTTAATTACAAAGCCAAAAAATCCAAAATTAGAAATAGGGAATTTTCTATTTTATTTTAACTTTAGATATTTCATTTTGGTACTAAAGTCATTTATAAAGTCTTACATTAAAAAGAAACCTAATTATCTAGCTAGAACTTGGCTTTAAATTTAAATAGATACCAAACTTTTAATTTTAGATACTCTATCTATAAGGTAAATTTCTATGTGAATAAGAAGGTTTTTTATGCCTCTCTACTATAATGCTTTATTTAGTTTTGATGATTTCAAAAGTTAAGGATGGAATTTACTTAAAGACCTTAAGAATTAATTTAAAGCAGGCATAGTTAAAATAAAATTATCCCTAATGTTTAAGAATCTGAATCATATAAGCTAAGAGCATATATAATTTAATTTCCTTCAAATGAAAGAAATTATAGTATAAAGCTTTAATTTAAAGGAAAATGCTTCTAAGGAATTAAAGACAAAAGAGATGATTGATTAATAGATAATTAACTCTGATTTTCTTGGTTATTTAGTACTTAAAACTGTAATAGTCATATATAGGGAATAATTAACTTTATACTAGCAAGAAATAATTTTTAAAAGTGTTCCTTTGATACTTTTATAGCTAACTAATGCTTTTAGAATTAAGGAGTTTAGTTATAAAGAGAAGACTTAGTAAACTTTACTTTTATTAAGCTAGCTTTATTTTAGAAAAGATAAATAAAAAATAACTTGCTTATTTGTAACTTAGTGGTTAGGTGATAAAAACGTAGAAAGATAAGATATTTAATAGCAAGCATTTAAGAGATTACTAAGATATAAGAAATCTTATGAAAATCAGAAAGCTTCAATTAATTACACTGATAGTTGCTTTAAGAATCCCTTAGTTTTTTATTTTAATTAAAATAGTCAGCCAATAAATAAACTATTGCTTTCATCCTTATTAAGCTTTAGTAAAATAAAGGACTAGTTTCATCTATTTGCTTTCAAATTAGTCATTATTAATAAAAGTATGACTAATTTTATTAGAGATTAAATAAAAACCCTAAGCAATCTAATTATTATACTTTTAGTGTTTTAATTAAACTGGCAATTAAATAAAATTTTTCAGGCTATAGAAAGGAATTTCATAGCATTAATAGCTGAAATATTTTATTCCAGTAAGTTATCATGATCTTAGTATAAGAAATTTGAGCGATGAAATACAAAAATATTTATATGAGTAGTTGTTTAATCTAAGATGAAAAGAGATTTATGAACCTTTCCAAAATTTTTGATTTATCTTATATTCTTTTCATTAGACAGGCTATAAAAAGCTAAAGGTAAGTTTATTTTTATCATTAATTCTGAAGAATATCCTTGGCTAAGATTGCTAATATTCTAAAGATCAAGTGATAAGATAGAAGGCTAAATGGGTTATTAAGGGTTCAGTCCTCTTGTATAAGGTAAACCAGATAATATATCTTAAATTGCTTTCAAAGGATTATCCTAACTCTATACTTTATATATATTTAATCAAAATTTCAAATCTTATCCCTTGAGGATTGTATAATAATGAATAGCCTATACTAATATATCCATACCTTTAAATTAATAGCTAAATAATTTCTAATAGATTAATGCTAAGGTATTTAAATAAAAAGCTAATGGTCAATCAAAAATTAGGTTAAATTCAAAGAAAAGTAGAAGTAGTGAATTAAGTGCCAGTTAAGCTAGAGTCATTTCTAGTCTAATAATATCGTTATTTAGTGATAACCTATTAAAAGCATTTATTATATTATCAAGGATTACATTGGTAATGATTAGCTATTATATATACACATCTTAAAAACAAGATTAGTAAAAGAGATAAATAAGCTTAGTATATCTTAGTTGATATCATAGAAACTAATGTATAGAATAAGGAAAGAACTAGTTTGATATAATTAAATTTAAGCTTGCTATTCCAAAGCTTTAGTAGTAAAGGCGAGAAGAAATAGATTAAATCCAAGTACTACCTCAAAATATTCAAATACCACACTTCATTATATATTTGCCTAATTAGATTAATACCTAAAAAGCTTAAATACTTATAGAGTAGATGCTTAATAATAGAGGTGAGATAATGTATGATAAATATACAAATAGTTAAAGAGTGTTTGGCTTAAAATTAGTGTGTTTATACTTTAATTTTAACGATATTAGTAAAGCTATATCGAGTAATTTAAAAATGAAAGAAAGCAATTAAACGTCTAAAAGACAGATCAAAGGATTTTAGGATATTTTACTGAGGCATCAAAACTAGAAAAATAAAACTAAGAATAATCAAAAACTTAAATTGCATAAACTACCTAAGTATCAAAACGAAATGCTATAAAATATTATTTCTCCTTAAGTAAACAAAAGTCTAAAGTAAGCTAATACTAAGTCATAAAAGGAGATGCTAAAAGGAAAGTTAAAACTAAAAGAAATAAAGAACTTGAATCAAAGTTACGAAACTAATTTGAAATGGTTGCTAATGAAATAAAACAACTTAGAATAATGGGTTTAAATACCTCAAACTATGAGTAATGCCTCAACTTTAAAACAGAGTAATTATTAATTTGGCAACAAATTAAAGTAAAATATGCAGTTGAATTATTTCATGCCACCTTTTATTACTAGCAGTTTTCATAAAAATGTCCATAGCTAGTCAAATCCCCAACTGATAAGGTTGAGTAATTAGGTTATAAATCCAAATTAAAAAGGGAATTAAATAGCGAGTTGATAAATGAAATAAAATATTGAAAATTCATTTCAAAATTCCCAAAATTCAGATAACAAAACTAAATGATAAAAGAAGCAACGATATACCTAAATAAACTAAGCTATACTTTCTCCTAAAGCTTCTCATAATGGTAAACTCAAGAAGTTTAAAAAAAATACAACTAACTTAAAGCCACAAGAAGATTTTCCTTCTTAAAATATCACTCAAAACATAAAAAAGGGTCAAAACTTAAATTAATTATTGACAATTAATCAGGATTTAATCTAAGAGAATAATAATCTAACTGAATAGCAAAATGTCTTCAAGAGCAGAAAAAGTACTTAAAATTTAGACAGTTTAGAAGTTAAAAATCCAACTGAGGCCTTAAATCTCAATATCAAACAAACCTAAAGTAAGAACGCTAGTTAAAAGATTTAATCAAAAAATTATTAAAATTATCTTAGATATTTTAAAAAGGAAAATGCAAATAATAAGGAATAAACTCTATAGCGATCTAAAATAAATAGCGTAAAAATAGAAGCACCAAAAAAAGATTAAAAGAATCCAGGTACAGCCTATTAAAGTAAAATATCTAATTAATAAAACATATTAGAGTTATCTTAAAATCTAGCTAATACTAATTAAGAGTACTATTAAAACTCACAAATGAAAATATAAAAGATAGGAAAATAAAATCATTAGAGTTATAAATGAGAAACTAGTGTAACTTAAAATAATTCTTATAAAAAATACAGATCTAAGTCATAAAACAAGGATTTTGCTTTGCCAAATAGAAATACTCAATCTAGAGAATAATCTAGTAAAGTTACCTATTTAAAAGAAATTTAAAATGATTAGAATTAAGCAAATTATGATTATTTAATTAAGATACAAACTAAAGAAGAAAATTTGGTGAATAAGTAAAATTAAGTCTAGCCAAGAATTTTTTTAAATGAGATTCAAAAATAAGCTGAAACTAAGAAATCTTGATAATCACTCAATAATTAATAAAAAGTTACTTAAGGACAGGCAAAATAAAATCAAAAATCCATAGAATAATAGCTAGATACCAAGAAAATTGCCAGAAATAAAGCTTAAATACCTAAAGAATTTAAAGAGCTATGCTAATTTTATAGCAAAATGTATAGCTAACAGGAAAGTTAGCTATCGAAAAGTATGAATATAAGTGAGCAAAGTAGTTTTAATCCAAATTTTTAAATAAAAATAGCTTTAAAAATTGACTAAGCAATCAGTAGTAATGATTTAGTAAACGAGTAATAAAAAGAAGATGAATAAAGGAATGAGAGATTAAATATGAGCTAAGATATAAATCAATAGACACATTAAAAGATAGGAAAACAGACTGAAAAAGTAAATTGTAAAGATCATAACAATCAATTGTTTTCATATAATAAATATTTAAGTATAATTTCGAGCAGAGAATCTGAAAATATTTCAGAACAAGAAATAGAAAATTTCACTAAAAATAAAGCAAATAATAGTTAAAAAACTTTAAATTCCAGTTTGATCATTCAAACTTAATTAGGCTTACCTGAAAAAGCAATACAATCAGTATAAAAAAATCAAATTTAAGCTTAAAATAACTAAGAATTATTAAGGCATGATGTTTACTAAAAAAACCAAAAGAAAATACTGGGATGATTAAGAAAAGTTTCAAAAAATACCTTTCAAGTTCTTTTCTATGAAAAGCAAGTAGATTTTTCTCTTTTACTATCACAATAAAAATAAAATAAAGCCTTTAATTTATAAAAGTTTTAGACACAGTTGAGCTCTTTTCTTCAGATAATAAATGAATGATTTCAATCTCTATCTAAAAATTTTGATTTAATTGCTGAAGAAACATAAAAGTGAATGTGAGATAATTTTGTGAGTCTAGAAAACTGATAAAACTTAGAAAATTTGAGTAAATACGAATTAAGTAGAATCCTGAACTTAAAATTGATTCCTTAAGCTGATAAAAGGTAATATTTCATATAGAGGTTATTCGATTATGTTGTTAATATTTTATATAATTTCTAAGAATTTCGTTCGTCTTTTATGTAGCTGTCCTTAAAAGTACAAAATAAAATTCACAAGTGAAGCCAATCTAGATAACTTACTTATCTTTGGCAGCATCTTGCAATTTCAGATAATTTTGAACTTTTGTGAAGTAGGAAGAGAGTAATGTGAGTTTGAATCACTTAGAAATGATATTAGAAATTGATAATACGTAAATGAACTCAATGTAAGTGATTAAATTTCAGGTAAATAATGATGGTGTTTCCCACAAACTGATAATTGGAATGAAAATGTAAAAAATATTTTAAAACGAAGAGTTTGAATTAGCTTTAAGAAAGCAAATATGTGAATTTGGAGACTTCGTTTATTCTGAACTAAGAAAAAAAGAGATTTAATGATATATTCTTTAAAAAAAGTTGATTGTATATATCTTAAATTTTATCTTAATTTCAAGTTTAAAAACCAATGATTATCTTTTATAATTTATCGCTAGAAAAAATCTGACAAGCTTCATAATTTTAGTGTTTATATTTTTCTATATCAGATAAAATCTTCAAGGGATTCAACTAATTTTTTGTGATTGCGAAATTAAAAAAAATAGAATAAAGTTGGAATTAGTCTTATAGAAATTTAGTTTGTTACGCACAGATTTAAAAAGTTTAATTAAGAAGAATAATCATTTAATAAAGATCATTTCTAAAGTTAAATAATAAAAATTAGAAAGCCATTGTATAAGAAGATCGGTATACCTTATAATCAAATTTTAGAACTATAAATATTTTTATAATTAAATGTGTTTTTCTCAATTTCCTTGCATCATCTAGATTGTATATCTATTAAACGCAAATTATCTTATATGTTCTAAATTTAATAATAAAACAGTATCAATGCAGAAATAGTTTTCATATGAAAAAAATTTAGCAACATTAAATTAAGTTGAAGGGACTAGATTGTAAATAAAAGTATATTGAACATAATAGATATATAATAGTTAAATATTAATAAGACTTAATTGTACATACATCCCTAAAAATAGATATATGATATTTTCATTATTTACAGTTTGAAGTTAAAGATATATTAAAGATATTTTCATGATGCATATTAGCTTTAGTATGGGTAGTTGATAGTAATGAAAATTATTAAATTGCATATGTTTAATTGTTTAAAGCAATTGACTACTTTTATATAGCAGGAGCTTTTATAAGTGCTAATTATTAAAATGAGGTTATTTTGTTAGTATTTATTAATATAAGGAAAATTGCCAAAGTTAAATAGTGATCTTGATCTGGTAATTTAGAAAATGTGGTATCATTATCAAGTCAGCAAATTCGATTTTGTTTAAAAGATTAAAGAGAAACTAATTTTAAAATTAGCTTAAAAGCATAATTAAAATAAGCAATATAGATAAGCTTTTCACTAATTCATAATAAATATTTTTAAAACAAAAATCTAAATAAACTCTTCACGAAAAAAGAAGATATAATTTCTTTTAATCCTTAATCTATCTTTAAAATCAATGAAATCTTTAAAATAAAGTTATTTTAATAACTTCAAATTAAATAAATGATAAACCAACCTCTTTTCTAAAACTTTAATATTTTAGGTAGCTTTTATAAATAATTTAATTTAATTATTTTTAAGTGCATAATGCAAAATTCTAAAACTATAAGATCATATATTTTTTAATAAAAGCACTGTCTACAATAATTTAAACATAAAAATACAATAAATACTTATATCAAAATAATAAAAAGTTATTATCCTGGAAAAAAATAAAAATTAGCTAAATTAAAAATGAAGAAAAATCTTAAAGTTATTTAGAATAAAATAATCTGACGTAAATTATAAATATTCTTCATAAAAATGAGAGTAAATTGAAAATGAAATAAAATAAAATAACCTTTAACAAGAGCTAAATGCATAATTTTAAGTTTAGGATTTAAAAATTACAATAGAATGAGATATAATTTTTTGATTTATTTTTAAATTTTTTCAAAAAGTTTAATTTATTTTTCCTTTTATTTTACTAAAATATCTAAGATAGTTTTTATGATTTACTTTTCTTCTTATTTTAAAAATTTTAATTTCTCATTTTTTTTCTCAGCTTTTTAAGAATTTTTAAAATATGTATCTTCTTTTTTAATTTAGCTTTAGATATATAATTTATTTCTAGCAAGAGCTAATTTTGAATATAGTTATTTTTAGTTTTCCCCTCCTTTATTATAGTTTAAATGATTATTCCTTTTATTACTAGAAGCTATTTCAATCTTTTTTTTAAAATATTTTTTCTGTTTAAACTTTGCTTTGATTATTAAATTTCGAAAATAGCAAATTAAATTAAAATTTCTATTTTATTTGAATAAAGATTTAAATTTTAAATCTCTTACAATTTCTTTATATTATAATTTTATCTTAACTTTCCAAAAATTTTGATTTAAAACTATTTCTAGAATATTTAACTAATTCATTTTAAGCTTGAAATCTCAGAATTTTTCTTTAGGTTAAAAAATAAAGCCTTCATTGTAATTTTTTCTTACCATTTTCCTGTTCTTATTTTATAATCTTAATGATTAGCTTTTTAGAGGATTTATCTTAAATTATACTTTAAAGTAAATTAATAATTAATTTGCTATCATTAAGAAACAGTAAGCAGATTACTTAGCCAATTTTTTAATGTTGTGATTTAAGATTCTCAATCTGATGCTATATCATTTTCTAAAAAACTACACATTTTTCTTTGAAATATTCAAGAAATAATTATAAAGAGGAAAATAAATCCTAATTTAAGCTTAAGTCAAAATTATGAAACTAAGTTCTTAATATTTGTTTATTTTATTAAGATTCAGAATTTTAGATTATCGTAGATATTTTCTCTAAATGACTAAATATATCTGAAATAAGTGCTTTAAATTTAAATAAATGAAACTTAATTTTTATTTCTACTATATTTTATTTAGTTATGTCAACTACTCAGCTAGATTTAAACTCCCGGTATGATTATATTTTATGACTTTGATATTACAAGTTAATAAAATTTTAAAGATAAACTTATTATTAATATAAAGACAAATCTTAAAAATAGGCTTTAATTTTAGAATGTATAATCATTATTTTATAATTTAAAAATAAGCTTTATTTATTTAGCTTTGGATATAATGGATACTTTCTTATTTTAAAATAACTCTTTAGAGAGAATTTAAATAATGCAAGTGGAATTTGATTGGTTTTTCGTTTCTGGTGCTACTGATGATGATATAAAGATTTTCATATCCAATATATCTACAACGATTTGTTGCTTGGAAATTGATTATCTTGATAGAACATTTTTGATTATTTTATCTTCCTTATTTCTGAAATAGAATGGTTACTTGTATTCAAGAGCTATCAAATTTCCTCTTATGATATCTTGGTATTACATCTTTATTAAGAGATGATCATCAATAATTCAAATTAAGTCTAGTTGCATTAAAGTATATAATGATTTTCATAGTTAAATTATCTTTGATCAGATACTAACTAATACGTCAAGCTAGAATGTTTTTAATAAAAGGATAGTACTACACAAATATAGCAGCAGAAACTCCTTAATGAGATTTTCGCATGCTCCTTTGTTTAAGCAGCTAATTAGAAACTTACAATTTAAAAATTATCTTCCCCTATTTTATCTTTGCATCTAAGACTATAATATTTGCTTCCCTATACCCTGCTTTAGCAACTCCATTAGTCGTTTTTTTACGTCTTGATTAATTAACGCAAATCCTAATTTTCCTAATCTCAATTTCTAACTCCATTACCAAGAAATATCGCAATTTTTCCTTCAATATTCCGCAAAACCAAAAATAATTTCAATCGAGTATTAACTACTACAGACCAAAACATCATAAAACAAACCAAAAAGGTATAAATAGAGTACATAATGTTGAGTATAGAATATTCCTTAAGAGTGATATTTATTACAATACATTTTAAACTTTAATTTTGATTTTTAATTGGAAAACACATAGGACTAAGTTAAGCTTTGAAAAATAGGCTAATTTGAAGAAAAAACCAGATAATTTTAGATAATTTTATACTTAAATTTTATTTTATTATCATCCTTAAAAGGGATTTAGCTTTATCTTCCAGCTACTTTTCACTTTGTTTTCCTTTCTATAATATAGATGGAAATTACTAGTGCTGCTTTACATACAAGCTATAATCTAAATAAAAACGAGAAAGAATATACGGTCGTCTCTCATTTGTTTTAATAGCCTTTTAGTGCTAATAAGAGACTATTAAAGAAAATTATCACTGAAAAATTAGAAAATATATATGAAGTATTTAGAAGTCCAATTAGCGTAAAATTAAATAGTCATCAATCTACTAAAACTCCAAACCTAGGCACTTAAAATCTAAACCTGCCGCAAGAAAATTTATCTTAGCAAAGGATAAAAATTCCAGTCAATGATATTTTTAAATTTTTTTTCATGGTAATTTTTAAACTAGATGGTATGATTTGAAATTAAAATGGGTTCAGTAGTATGATATAAATGATAGGTATATGCATATAATATTTAATCTTGATGTTCCTTAATTAAAATAATTAATCTAACTTTATCTGGTTATTGTTAAATTTATAAAGAAGGACATTTGTTGAAAAACAAAGTATTTACCTATAATATAATATGGAAGCAAATCAAAATTAGGGGAATAACACCATGAGTGTACTTTAAGGAATGCCAAGTCTATTAGGCCAAAACACTGTATTAGCTTTTACTAATAATTGGCCTGTACTGAGAAACCTACCCAGCCTGCGAGAAGTTGAAATCGAGGATAGTCAAAAATTGTGTACTCAATAACCCAATCTCTAGAGCATTGTCATAGATACGATGAGATAATTAGTAGGATAAGAGACAAAAACAAATTAAAGTTTATAGCAAGCAAAGAAGTAGAATAAATGTGGACATACCCAGAAAAAGCACTATGCTAAAAACTTATGTATGTCCTGCTACTTTAGAATCGGCAGATCCAAGAAAGCTACAAAATGCAAGCACATAAACAAACCAATGCACGCTAAAGGAATGTGTTCAAAGTGTTACCAGAAGTGGATAAAGTAGTACAATAAGGAGAACCATTCTTGAACTGCTTACTTTTAATACAAGATTCTTAGGTATTCTAATTATAAAATCAAATATTAGTAGCCTATTTATTTTTTCGTGTATTTAACCTTATTTATACTTAATTAATTAAACTAAAATTCAAAGCTTAACTAATACATTAACTTAATATTAGATTATAACTATCTTCTTTTTAGAGTTTTGCGTAAAAAGGAATTGGATTTTCTCATTTTTATTAAGAAAATAAAAATTTAAACAGAGAAGATAAAATTTGCTATAGCAATTATATTAATAGTTTTAAAAGACCTAAGAAGCTTTTAAACTAAGATTGCATTTTAAAATAGGATCATAAAAAGGAGAAAATCTTCCATATGAACTACCGAAATCTTTAAGAAACGAGAATTTAATTTATGTAAGGTTGTAGAATTATGAATTAGCAGATCGCTTCTAAAAATATCTTGTTCTACAATTTTTTGAATGCATGATTGCTTAGATTCCTCAGATTCGAAATATAAAAACACGTTGGATAAAACTAAAAAGGCAATGAATTAGCTTAACAAATTGTAAGTTCCAAATAAAGGAGATAGAAACAAGAAGAAAGCCATAGAATTTAATGATTTTAAGAGGTTAAAGAAAATCTTTTGATTTATTCATAATTTTAGCTTCATTTTAGCGCAATTATGGCAATTCTTTTAAGGTAGATAATGTAAAATTTAAAGTTTATTACTAAGAAAGTCTAATACGAATATTCTTAAAAGAAAATAAAATTAATAAATGCTTAAAGATAGGAACGAATTTATAAAGTGATTGAATCTAGAAGTTTGAGTATGGTATAGAGATTTGAAGATAAGGAATTGAATAATAAAAAACAATTTAAATAAATTGTATAAACTAAATAAGTTATATATAGCTAGTTAATGAACAAGAGTTGCTTTTACTACACATAATCATTAACTAATTGATGTGCCTTTTGTTACATCTTTCTATAAATTTTTTAAGACTTATAGTAAATCATAAAATTACAAAAAGAATTAAGTTGATTGTTATTTTTAAAAACTGGATTAATAGACAAACATTTAATAAGTGAGCTTTACCTCTTAATCTAGATGCATCATAAAATCAACAGCTATTTTTCCTTTTTCTCTGAATAAAGAAATATCCTTAAGATTTTTAATTGAAATTATAAATATAAATTAAGAGACTTGATTATGTGGTTATTTCACTAGTATTAATCCTCTTAATAACCATATTCAGAAAAGAGATAGTAGATGCACTATGTCTTTATTTTAAGATTGAAAATTTAATTTTTACATTTTAAAATCCAATTTAGATGATTATACTTAACTATAGCAATCATATATCTTTTTTAATATTTTATAGTTTTTTCCGTATTTTTATTAATTTATGGTAAATTTAATATCTAATGAGCTTTAACAGAGCTTTAAAGTTTATTTAAGAAATTAAAAATCTTATTAAATCCTCTAGCCAATTATATCAAAGGTATAGATCTTTTACTTTATTAAATCCTATTTGATTAGTGAAATGCTTTTTCCCTGAATTTTAATTATTAATTATCCTGGCTTTTTAGTTCTATTCTTAGATTATTCTTGGAAAGTTCTTTGAACTAGTTTAGTTTATCAAATACCTTACATTTAGTTAAAAAATTTAAAATATTAAGTTATTAACTAAGGAAAAATAGCCCTGCTATTAATCCCTCTAATTATTATAGGACACATTTATTTTAAATTCCCATACCAAATAATTTGTATACAAATGGAAATAAAAGCTTATAACGAAGTTGTACTTTTACAAATTTTTATGTGCTTTAATTATTTTTTTTCTTCTGAAAATAAAATAAAAATAGTTAGATTTTAGTAAGATGAATTTGCTTTTAAGAAATGATAAGATAAACTTTTTAAAAATAATAAAATTTACTTAATAAAGAGAGAATATTAGAAGACTTATAGCTACCATTTAAGTGTTAAATTCATATAGTTTAGAATTAGAGAAGAGTAAACTATGAATCTAAAAATAATTAAGTATTAAGTTAATCTATTTTTATTAATTATTTACACCATTTTATTATAGGGCTCAACTCTTAAAATCATGATTTGGAAAGTTTCTAAAAAACCTTGCTTTGGGAAAAATATATGTTAAATAAAAGATCTTATAGTAAAATTAAAAAGGATGAAGAAATGAAATGAGTGTTTTATAAATTAGGGAAATGATATTAATTTGCAATAGAACTCGTTAGATTCAGCATATACAGCATCTAAAATAAAATAAAAATATACTGATAAAAACAGTATTTTTAAGAAAGAAACTGAACCTACACAAGTAAAACTAATTAAATTTTATTGCAAAGCAAAAGAAGAAATAATTTAATTGAAAGTGTTTTACCTAAAATCTAATTTCTAATAAATTTAAAGGTTTACCTTTAAGATTTTATAAGATTATTAATGATTGGCCAAGAACTTAAAAGATTTTGTCAATTGAAAAATTGAAAACTAGCAAAACTTTAGATTATTATTATTTAGTAGATTATGAAATAAGAACGACATTAATTTAAATTAATATTTATCATATAATTGTAGAAGTTTGGATGAGATTAAAACTTAATTAATTAAAAGTTATCTCTACCATAATAATTTATTAAACTTAAAAAATACTAAGGATTTATTAAGACGCACTAGCTAGGAATTAAATAGCTATTTAATTTTTTTTAATTTTTTAATTTATTAAATTATTTAACAATTTGAGCATTAAAATCGGGAATATCAAATGTAAAGAAAATATGTTCTGCCAATATATTTTAAGTTATCAAACAAGCTTTTAAATTACTTATTTATAAGTGAATCAATTTACTCTTTAACTTTTGCTATATCTAAATAATCTAGTACTTCATTTCTTTATTAACGATTCTTAGATTTTATTTCAAATTCTTTACTATAAAATTATATATTCCTCACATAGTCGTAAATTTAGCAAATATTCTTTTTCAAATAGTAGTTCTTTTAATAAAAATAATTATTTCTTTTATTTTAAAGTCTTATTGCTTTAAGATTTTAGCATTGCTATTAATTTTTTTCTAAATTTTAAAAAGCTGCATTTAAAAGGGTGTTAAACAAGCAAGCTCTAATTTTATTTTGTTTTATTAAGCACAAATTAATTTCCTTTTTTCTATTATAAATTCTTTCTTCTTAAAATGAGTTAAAATTCTTAACTTTCTTATTTAATTTCAGCTTTCTTTTATAGTATTTTAGGAAAATCTAACCTTAAGAAAAAAAGTAAAATTACTTCTTATACATTTCTTCCTTATATGATATGACTTAAATAGTTTTTTCTTGTATGTATGAAGTTTGTATTATTTGTTAAATTATTAAATAGAAATTTATTATTAAAAGAAGAAGAAAAAAGGTTAGAATATCTAAATAGTTAATTACAGAAGTAGCAACTGTGAAATTAATTCTCTAACTATAGAAGCTCTTTAGATTAAAATGATTTAAATACATTTATTTTTTATTCGAATTTTTTGGATTGAAAATTGGGATTATTTTGCGAATTAAAATAATTGCCTCACCGAGAATCGAACTCGGATTGCTGGATTTAAAGTCCAAAGTGCTAACCGTTACACCATGAGGCATCTTCATATTTTACTACTATCTTAATATTATAAACCATTAAATTTTAAGATCTGAAATCAAATTATGCTTAAATAACTTATTGACTTCATAGAAGAAAGAGAAAAGCAATATTACGGAATAGATATATACAAATCAAGAAATAAAAGAGATAGAAATAGCTAGGAAAATAGATTTGTTAGCAAATTCAAGTTTAATTGGCTTAGTTAGATTTTATTTATTTGATAATAAGAAAAGCATGAATTTATTTAGCTTAAGCATGAACCAGAAAAATATCCAAAATTAAAAATTGAATAGAATAAATAGAAAGAAAACAATGTAAAATTTAGTGTGTTGATATTAATCTAATTTATAATATGGGTATTAATAATACTTTTTAATTGTTATAAAACATTCGTCTTGTAAAATATTTTTCTCTCTTTCCATGCTTTTACTTTTGACTTTCTATTAGTTTTAATCACTAGAGTTTATTAACTTAAGAGAACTCTAAGTCTATTATTTACAGTGATTTCATTTAAAATTATTTGACTTCTTTATAGATAATTTATTGTGATTATATTTCCCTTTATTTAAAGTGAATCTAATAAAATCTTAGATTTATAATATTTTAATTAGAATGATCTAAGATAAATTAAAATAAATTGATAGATCATCTTACTTTTCCCTTTAATCTCATATCAAGTTATAAAGTTCTCTTTTGTTAAGTGTAATAGCTTTTTAAAAAGACTTGTATAATTAAAATTTGAATTGTTCGTCAAAGTTAAATAAATTCAAACTTAATTCAATTTATTCAACTATTATATTAAACTCTTCTAGTTTATTGTAAATCAATTAGGAAAGATAAATTGCTCAGCAAGTCTAGAAACAAAGCAAAGTATCTTAGAAATCCAGATACTAACTTAAATAAGCTTAAATCTTAATTTATTTAAATTACCATCCTGACTCTACATTTTCATTAATACAATGTTCTGACTCTATTTATGATTTAACTATTCTTCATTCATAATTTCCTTTTCATAAAGTTATAAAAGTTAACTTAACTAAGATAGAAATTATTAATCTTAAATTAAGGTTCTAAAGCACTATTTTATATCTTCTACTCTTTTTATAAATATTAAGCTTGCTATTTAATTTTCCAAGCATAATATAATTCAGATAATTGATGATTATTTAGATTTAATTTAAGATATTTAGATAAGGTAAATACTAAACCCTTTTGTGTATTAGCATTACAGCTAATATTAATTAGTTTTACAGCTTTAACTTTATACTTTTGCAAACTTGTTTCGCGAAAATTTATTTAGCTGTCGTTTCTTATGATTGCTTCACTTATAAAGCTAATTTGCAAGTTGTATAGAACTATGCTCTAAAATGCATTTTAGAAGAGCTTAACGGTAAGTATATTATCAAAAAGGTAAAGGAGATCTTTATCAAGTTGCATATAAAACTTAGGAAGAATGTAAATATTAAATTCTTCTCTTTTACAGAGTCATTTAAGTCTAACTAGATTTGGATCATATTTTAGTTAGATTAAGAGATTCTACTTTTTAAAAATTAAAATGAAATAGTAAGCTTTATATGGTCAACGTTGTAAATATGAACGTAATAGTTGATATCTAATTTTTATTCATTTAAAAATATAATAAATGATGTAAAAGTTTAGCTAAAACCTTGGAGTATATAATTTAATAAAGTTAAAGAGAGATCACATATTTAATAATGAAAAGTGATTGAAAAAAAAATTATAATCACTCTATAATCTGCTTGCCATGATCCCATTGATGTGTTTCTTTTTTTCCATTCTTATCTGTGTAAATTACTGGTCCATTTAATTGTCCCTAAATCCAATTTCCTTCGTACTTACTACCGTCCTATCATTTGTAAATTCCTCCTCCATGCTTCAAACCTTCTTGATAATCTCCTTCGAATATATCTCCATTGGCGTAAGTATAGGTTCCTTTTCCTTATTTTTAATTATTTAATCATTATCCTTCGAATTTATCTCCGTTAATATAATTCAAAGTTCCCTGGCCTTACTTTTAATCTTTGAAATATTCTCCATTAAACTTGTCACCATTATTGTAAGTATATGTACCTCTTCCTTACTTAAGATCTTCTACCCATTAACCTTCGTACTTATCACTGTTATTATATTTATATGTTCCAAATCCATGTTTTAAATTATTGATGAAAATTCCTTCATATATTTCTCCGTTTGAATAATAGTAAGTTCCTTATCCAGATTCTTTATCTTCGTTTCATTAACCTACATATTTGTCACCATTTTAAAACTCGAATGTTCCATCTCCTTATTTTTAATCGTTAAGGAAATTACCTTCATATTTATCACCATTTTGATATTCAATTTTACCTTTTCCTTATTTTCGATCATTGATCCAAAATCCATCATATATATCTCCATTTTTATAAAATAATTTTCCTTGACCTTGCTTTTTGCCTATTTAATATTCTCCACTATATCTATCTCCATTAGCATAGTTGTAAAATCCTTACCCTTGCTTTTAATTATCTTATCAATCTCCTTCGTAGCTATCTTTATTTGAAAAGTTATAAATACCTTATCCTTATTTTTTTCCTTATAAAAATTTTCCAGTATATTTATCTCCGTTTGCATAGTAATAAACTCCTTCTCCTTGTCGCAAATCATTATCGAAATCTCCAACATATTTGTCTCCTTTCCATGGACTTGAATTTCAAGTGAATATTCCAGATCCTTACTTTTTGTCTTCAACTCAGTTTCCATCATACTTATCACCATTATAAAAGATGAAAATTCCTTGGCCATGTTTCTTTCCTTTATCGAACTAACCTTCATATTAATCTCCATTAGAATAATTATACTTTCCTTTACCTTATTTTAAATCTTCTTACCAATTTCCTTCATAAACATCTTTGTTATTATAGAAATAAATTCCATAACCATTTCTTTTGCCTTTTTAGAAGTCTCCAGTATAATAATCACCATTAGTATAATTATAAGCTCCCTTTCCATGCTTCTAATCTGCAAAGTATTGCCCTGTGTATCTTTCATTAGTCAACGCCCAAAAGAAAGTTCCGTAACCTTATTTCTTATTATGTACCCATTAGCCTTCATATAAATCTCCATTTTTCCACGTCTATTTACCAAATCCATCTCTTTCATTGTTTTTTTTCTATCCTTCATAATCTTCTTCTTACGCAGAACTTTTATCACTAAGTAAATATCTACTCTAGTCCGAAAATGTCTATATATCGAAACCACTTTAAGCCACAAGTAAAAAAGCAAAAAGCAAAAAGGCACTCACAACAATTAATTTTATTCCGAATTTCTAGAGTCAGCGATTCTTCAAATTTTCCATTATTAAGAAATTATAAATATTAATAAAAAACTCTTAGATTTAAATGAATAATTATATAATAAACTTTAATTAGATTTGCCTTAGCAATAGAAACTCTTTTTATAACTTTTTCGTTTAATATCTTTGACTATAAAATTATAACATATTTAGTCTTTAGAAATTCCAAACTTTTTTGGTATAAATTTATTTTTATTTTCTTACAAAAAAGAAATTATAATATGAGATAGACTTAAAAAAGGTTTGATTGCTATGCTGGTAGTAAAATAATAAGAGGAATAAAATAATTTAATATTAAAGAAGATCCAAAGACTAAAAAGTAAAAAGATTTTGATTTATTAAAGTTGTTTATAGTCATAAAATTAAAGCTTAAGAAATCAATCATAAGAAAGATTGCTTTTTATTGTAATTAAAGGTAATTAATAGTAATTTTATCAAACTGAATAAATTAAAGCTACTAAGAGTAGTTTAAATTGGAAATATCAGTTTTGATTGAGGAATTTAGTTAATTGAATAAAATAAATATTTCCTAAAGAATCTAATGAAATTCTTAAATTACTGTATAAAATTTATTTGACAACTAAGCATATTTTTGTCATTTCTCTTAAGAAAACCTGATAAATTTCAATAATAATCTGAATCAAACTAAAATTCTAGATATCGGAGATTTCCATATAAAATTAAATAAATATATGAAGAATAATTTAAATTAGATTTTCCTTTTATCACCTTTAACTATCTTAGAATAAAAAATGCTATAATTTTAAAATTAGATGATGCTAAGAACAAATTATAATAAAATTAAGATTGAATAACTTTAAAATAAATTAGATATATATTTAAATTAGATTTTTGTTATTTTATATTTAAATGATATATATATAAATTATAAGATAAATTTGTAATTTAATAGTATATAATTTTATTCGAAAAAAGATGAAAATAAAAATTTATTTTTTAATTAAATTACTTAATATTCTTTTAGATTGATATATATATAAAAAAAATGTGTTTTTAATATTAAATTCTTCAAATAAATATTAATTAAAAAGTCACTTCAATCTATATAAAAATTAAATAAAATAAAATATTTTAGTTTAAAGAAGAAAAGCTAATTTTGATATTTTATTCATTTTTATATTATTTTTGATTAATTTTTAAAAATAGTTTAAGTTTGAGTTGATTAAGTTTATTTCTCTTTTTTAACAATATTATTTTATACTTGGATTTTATTATCTTTTTTTCATTTTTTATAGTATAAAAATCAGTTTAAATTTTTTCTTTTTTAATTCTAAATAAAAATAATTCAAAAAAAAGAGTATGAATAAATAATTTATTAATAACTTTTTTATTTAACTAGATCTAAGATTTTTTCTAGAATATCATTTTATTTTATTTTTTAAATATAAAATGCTAGCTATCTTAAAAAATTAGAATTATGCCTTTTATTTTATTTATTTAAGATTATTTTCTTAATTTAATAAATTATTAAATATCTATTATTCCTCAAACGTGCTTTTATAACATATTAAGATTATCTTACCTATTGGTTGATATAATATCTACTCTCATTCCATAATCTAAAGAAGTATTCAAAATAAAATTATAACTTTGAATTATCTCTCTAGAAAGTGAATTTCTTTAAATAAATTTTCTTAGAAATGTTAAAAATATTATTGCTATGATTCTTCTTAACTATCTAATACAAACTTAAAATAATCAAAAAAATAACAAATAATTAAAAAGATGGTGGGAGCTGAGATTGACCTTCTGAATCATACTTTCTGGTTTTATGGCTAGGAACAAGTTCCTTTCCTGTCGCTGAGAAAGCCCCTGGTCAAAGTCTACCTTTGCAAGGGAACGCCTTCCTTTTGATTATCCACTCCTGGTAGGGGCTTGAAGCCTGGCTGCCCATAGCGATGGAGCTCCCTGGCATCTGCTTTTCAAAAGCAACAGAATATCCCCGTTATCCCATGAAGGGAGTATTGGGGTCTTTAAACTGCAAGAAGTTGCAGTCCAAAGCTCTTTAAGTTAAAATTAATTAATTAAAATATAACAAAAAAAGTGACTTTTTTCATTAATTAATTTTAGTTTCTTAAGCAACAAATTTACTAAAAATAAAAAAAGTTGTATTAATTTATTAAATAGTTATCATTTAATTTTTTTTAATTGATTTAAGTATAAAAATTAATAAAGTTCAGAATAAGTTTTAGAAGAATATGCTTAATAATAAAATTTTAATTGTTTTAGAAGGATAAAATAATAATAGATATATTTTTACATCGATATTCATAATAATTTTTTCCTTAAATATTATAAAATTATCGCAAGTGAGAATACTTAAGAGTAAGCTACTATTAGTCACTCTTGAAAAAGTTGAATAAAAGTATAACTAGAAATTAAAATTTTATACTTTATGTTTATGTATTATTATTTGAAATAATTAGTAAAAATATAATGATATTATATTCCTTAATAAATATAAAGAAATATTTAGGTAGATTTTTAAGAGTTGTAAATAGTGCAAAGTTTGAAATTATGTATGAAAATAGTTAATTTAACATTTTGTGAAAGTTTAAAAGTATTTGCTATTATTCCTTTATTGCTTAGGAGTAGATCAATAATCAATTTAAAATATTTAATTCTTCATATTATTCTTAAATGCTATATATGATTTATACAGCAGGTATTTTCATTTGTTAAAGAAACCATTCTGATTAGTCTGATAACTTTTAAAAAGATTTAGATAATTTAAGTTAAATGATATAAATAAAAACTTTAATTTCTGTAAATAAAGATAAAGGACTTTAATATGCTTAAAATAAACCAAATTTTAAAATATTTAATCTTAAATGAGTATTTTTTAAATAAAAGGCTTTTATCTTAAAATTAAAGTCAAAATAATTAAATTTTTTATTTATCTATTATTGATTATTTTTCGCTACTTATTATTGAAAATTTGAAATATTTCCCAATTTTTTTTGTTTTATAATTTAATTTTTTTATATTTCTAAAAAAATCTTATATTCCTTCTCATTTTCATTATATTTATTTTTGAGGGTACTTGAAATTTAATTTATTCAAATTATCAATTTAAATATTAAATATTAACGAGATAACGATAATATTATTTAAATCTTTAATAAGACAAGCTTATCATTTCTTAATTAATTAAAATAATAAAAATCTAAATTTTAAGAATGCTTGTAATGAAGACAAGAAATTCAGATTTGAGATAAGATATAAAAAAATAATTTTTTTTTTATCGACAAGCATTTCTTAAAATTTTAAATATGATATATTTAATTTTAAAATAAAATAATTTAGTAGGATAAAATCTTAATTTTTTATATTTTATTAAATATTGATTGATAATTTAAAAATAAATTTGAATCTTTTTTATTAAATTAGCTAAAACAATTATTTTGTTTTATATAACAAAAATTTATAATTTAAATTTTTGTTAAAATTAAATATTTTAAATATCTGAAAGTTAAAATAGCATAATAAACTTTTTACATCTATTATAATTTATATTTAAATATTATAACTTATTTAAAAGTATAAGCAAACTTTTGCTTAAGTAAATCAAAGTTTATCAAAATTTTGCATTCATTATTTTTTAATTTTATTTTTAAATGCTTTTTACTTTTATTTTTTCAAATAAACTTAAATTTTTTTATTTTTTACAATTTTTTTATTTCAGAGAAAAAAAATACTATATGCTAATTTGAAAAAATTCTAAGATTTTTTCATTTAAAATTTTTTATCTATTTTTATGCTATTTTTAACTCTACAACTTGAGAAAAGCTAGTGAAAGCAGCATTTATGTTGCTTTCATAAAAAATTTAAATATATTAAATTTCCTTTTAAAACTTCTCTACAAGAAACAAAAAACACTTCGAAGATTCTAAAATAAAAAATTAAATTTCTATAAAACATATTAAAACAAATTAAATCACTTCTAAATAATAATATCATAGTTTTTAACTTTTATCGATTATTTTTTAAGTTATAAAAATGTAAGAAAATTTAAATTTTTCACTTGACTAATGTTTAATTATTTATTTGTCTAAGAATATTCATTGGTGATATTTAATTTATCGATAATATTCCTTTTTAATATTTTTTTCATCTTAGAGTATTAGTTATAAAAAAACTATTTATTTTTAAATAGCAATTTTGTTTTTTTTCTTCATAAAAAGGAAATTTGCATTTTAGTAAAAATTGGTTTGCAAATTTATAAAAATTGATAAATTCTTTATTATTTTTGGTTTCTAAATTGTTAAATATTTTGCGAAAGAAAATTAAAATTAAATGTTTTCTAATCTTTCTCATTCACATTCTCAATCGGATTCAAACAATTCCCTTTCTAGCCATTCCATACCTTCGTTTATATTTTCTCCTTTATTATTACTTTAAAGTATATTATACTTATTAACTTTTCATTTTATTTAAGAAGTATCTAAAGAATATTATATTAAATCACTTTTGTTTAAGAAGAGTAAAAGAGGAATTTTTCTATCTATTTAAGTTTGGAATTTATTAAAATCAGAAAAATCTTTGCCTGAACTACTGTCAAAAACATATACATATGCGTCTGCTTTTAGATCTTTTTAAAAATGAGGCACTTCTTTAATATCGAACTTTTTATTATTAAGTATCACTTCCATTTATTCTATTTAATCAGTACTTCTGCATTATTTCTTAATCTAATTATTTTTTATATAATAAATTAGACTAGATTTCCCTGATTCCTACGGTCCTACAAATGCAATTGTTTTTGCAAATATACTTGTATTGGATCCATTCCAAGACCTGCTTAATGGAGTTTACAGATTTTCATCGCCTCTAGATTGGAAACAAAAGCATACACATTTAAAACATTTTTTCATTATATGCTTTAGTTTAAGTTCTTTGAAAACTATTTAAAATAAAAAAATATTTCTTTGGAATAAGCTTTATTTACATTATATTTAAATTATGTTATGACTTTTATATCTGCTTTAAGAATCCCTCTATAATTTACATTGTAATTTTTATTCCTATTCTTAAATGTCTCATTGGATTAATATTTGTCTTTTTATGTTTCTCAAATTTAAAGTTTTAGAACATAATTAATAGCTACTAGTTTTACATCCATTTTAAAATCTTACTAAGTAAGCTGTAGAATTACAAACTAGCTTTTGTCATACAGAGCTTTACGAAAATAGAAGATTATTTTTTAAGTTGATCATATAAAATATTGTAGAATTAACTGAAAGTATAATAGCTTATTTTAGTAAAGCTTTAAACTATAAAAATTGGATATAGTAAAAACTAAAATCTAATCTAAAATTTTTAGCGAAATCTACTTTTAGATACTAAACTTAAATTAAATTTTTTTATGCTTGTAAAAAGTTAATGAAATATATAGTTAAAAAATAAAAAAAGTTATGTAGAATTATGTTCTCTTTATACATACTAATAACTATTCGATATTCTTAGAATGCTAAAATCGTTAGAAAATATGAAAGTTTACTATATGAATTTGTTAATTTTTTATCTTCCTAAAACACAATAATTTTTCATTCAAAGATTAAAAAGTTGTTATTGAGAAATTATTTTTGAAAGCATTTTTATCATTTTAATTTTTTGTTTAAAGACATTATAAAAAATGAATATATTTAATTATAATTATTAATTCTTAGTTGTCTTAAATAATAAAACTTAGATTATTTTATTTCTGACTCTTTATTTTTGTGAAATTAACAACTTTAATTAAAAAATATAAGCTATATTTAAAATAAAAATATTATATAGCGTTGCTCTTATTTAGTGAAATCTATTAATTTGATGTTTTTTAATTATTTAATTAATTAATTTCAGCTAAAAAAGTTTTTGGACCGGAAACTCCTTTCCGATTGCACGACCTGACGCTCTCTTTTTATGGAATAATGGGGATATCCTGTTGTGCTCCAGGCACAGCTACTAGGGAGCTCCATCGCTATGGGCAGCCAGGCTTCAAGCCCCTACCAAGAGCGGATAATGTTCCCTTCAGAAAATGACTCTGGCAAGGGACTTTCTCAGCGACAGGAAAGGAACTTGATCCTAGCCATAAAACCAGAAAATGTTGTCACGAAGGTCATTCTCAGCTCCCACCATCTTTTGATGTTTTTTAAATTTAGGAGTTTTATTTAAGATAAATTATTAGATTTTTTATTTTAGTCATTCAGAATAAATTTCTTTTTGCCTAACCTTTAGCATTATTTAATTTGAAACCTCTAAATTACATTTTTATTATAATTAAAGGTGAAATAATAACCAAATCTAAATTTTTGGCACATACCAAAATGATTCTATTACTAAAGTTAAGGTAGAAATAAAAAATTTCTCCATAAAATAAAGGAAGATATATGCAGTGTATAAATAGAAATGAGCAACTAAATCGTTTTTATTCTTAGTATAAATAAATTCAAGAAACAATTAGTAGGCTTTGTCTTCTTAGTCAATTATGCGTTTTTCCTAATTTTCTTTTAATCATTTCTTAAAATTTCTTTATGCTTTTTATTAGAAGTTTTAACAAAATTCTTTGTTTCTTCAACTGCTAAATTTTAATGTTATTAAAATTTATTAAATTACTAGAATTCTTCCAACAAGAAAAGTTGTATTAAAGGCACTTTTCATATAAAGGGTAAAGTTGATTTAGGAATTCTTTGTAATTGATTAAATTTTTAATAGCATCTCCTTAACTTTCATACTATTCTATATTTAAATGGAAATTAAATCAAACCAAAAAAAGAAAACTTATCGAATGCCAATTCTGAAGATCTAAAAGTCTATCTTGAACTTATTCCTTACATTTTAGTGTTTTAATTTATTTTTATTTTATCTTGAAATGGAAGTTCTTGGAGTGTTTCGCTTTCATATTCAGTTTTAGTTAATATAAACATTCTGGAAAAAGTTTTAAAAGTTTGGCATACATATTGTTGCAAATTTAGAAATTATTACTCTTATTATGACTTTCTACGTTTAGAAACTACTGCTACTCAATGTAACTATAATTTTTATTATCTTCGATTTGATATCCTGAATAAGTAACTTAGTCTTTTTAATAATTTGGCATTCCAAAACGATTTAAAATAGCTATACTTCAATTTTCTTTTATTAGTTTTTTCTATAAATTCATTGCTTCACAATTAACTGCATTTATTGTTTGCTCTACTCATTCAAAAGCTTTGGCTATGGTTTTTATCATTTTTTTGTATTTTCTTAGTTACAGAAAATTCAATTAAATCATCAACGAAATCTCGGATTTTTTTAGCCTTTGAATCCTAGTTTCATCTGGTTTTTTCCAAGATTCATACTCCAATTTAATAATATTATATTGCAAACTTAGACAAGTGACTCGTTTGCAAAACTCCATAGTTAAATTAAATTATTCTGTTGATAGCAATCAAAAGTAACTTGCAACTAAGTTCAAATAAACATTTCTTAAAAACCAGAACCAACACTAGAAAAATTCCTAAGTTTTGAAAGATTTTCAAGAATATTTTCTTGCAAACGCATCAAGCATTTATCTACAAGATAAAATAGCTTTTAATTAATTTTAGCAAGAAAGTTTATGGTGCATATCAATAAGCTGCTTGTTAGTTCGAATTTATGAGCGTTTGTTCGTTATTTGTGAATTCAAGCAAGATTTAGTGTAAATTATTTTGCTTATTTATTTATCTAAATAGCTACTAAATAAAGCTTTATCATAATTTTTGAAGATATTTTAAAAAAGTTTTAGTTCTCATTTAGATAGAAAATTTCTGAAGTTCTTTTAAATTAAATGAAGAATATTAGCTTTTTAATTTCATTTGGAATGCATAAGAATGTATATTAATTATATAACTATTTTATTAAAGATCATCCTTCTAGGCTTAATAAATTCTAATTCAATTCCTCTTTATCTTAAGCTTAGTTTTTAACTAGCTATTTTTTCCGTTGGAAAGCATTTCCTAAAATTTGCTTGACTTCTAGTTACTATAAAAGATTTGAATTCGCATATTCCTACTATTTTTCTGATTTAGAAATTTAGGTCTTTTTTACTTTAAGCTCTTTGATATAAAAAATAAAGTTTTCCAACTCTCAACTAATATTATATTTAGCTGAAACTTAAGTTTATTTAATTATTAACTCTAGGATTAAATGAAATCTAAGCCTGCTTTAATATTTTTGCTTTTTTCTTAGAAAAATATATCAATCCTTTCCTTCATTTATTCCGCTTTCTCCTTTTTCAATTCTCTTTGAACATTAAATTCCTTCTAATATAATTTTAAAGCTTTTAATTTTAAAATCCCTAAATTACTAAAGCTCTCTTATATTAAATTAATCCATTTCCACAAATAATAGACGAGTAGACTTTCTGATTAATAATTTAAAATATAAAGCTAATATTGATATTATTCGTAAAATTAAGAGATGCTTTCTTAATTCCTTTCCTTACTATTTATTTGTTTTAATTAATTATTTAATATTAGATATCAACCTAAAAATGAAAGCTTTGGATGGAATTTCAAAATATGCTTATATTTTTAGCTTTTAGAGATATTCCTTAGATATTTACTAATTAATTAATTTTAAATCATTTGATATATCACATTCTATTTTCATTTGTAAGAAGCTTTACTAACGACTCAAAACCAGATCTTACATTTTCTCCTTTATTATTGCACGAAATGATTTCATTCTTTTTTACTCTTCCTCAGTTAATTTAATTTAAGTCAAACGTTTAAGTATCCAAATCATTTTTATTTAAAAAAAGAAGCACAGGAATATTTTCACCAACTTTGCTTAAAAATTTATTGAGCTCAGTAAAATCATTACAACTACTAGTATCATAAACATAAATAAAAGCATCAGGCTTGTAGTATTAGACTTAATGTGGAACTTCTAATAAATCATAGTTTTTATTATCAAAGTTAATTTCATATAATTCCACTTATTAAGTTGTTTTATACTCCTTCTTCATCATGTCATTTTTTAAAAAATAAATAAGACTCGACTTTCCTGAACCTTTAGGTCCTACAAAAGCAATCTTCTTTTCCTCTGTTCTATAGCTTGACCTTAATTGTCTGTTTGGCTTATTTTATTATCCTTATATCTCATATAAGCTTTCACAAAATTAACTATTACATGCCATTCCCATTATTAAAAACGCCTCATTTTTTCAAAGAGATGAAAATAAAATCTCAACTATAAACTAAAATAATCAATACTGCTTGGAAATCAATTTACAGTATAAATTTAGCTATACATTTATATGCTTGATTTTATAATAAAAAACGGAGTTGACTGGGGATTAAAGAAACGATGAATGCAAAAATATTTCTAACTTTCAAAAATTTTAAATCACGGTAGAATGATTTTTCATCAGAAGACAATAGATTGCTTCACTCTAACTAAAAGAACAAAAAAAGATAACAATTATTTAAGAAAAATGATCGACAATAAAAAGTTACTCTTTGATAAGCTTTTTAAATTAAAAAAATCTAAGATTAATATCTAAGCTTTGTTCACTTACCATTTAAGAGAATAGCCTTTTAATTATAGTTTATAAAAATAACTTTAATTTCAGAAAGAAATAGTTAACCAAAGCCTTTACTAACGTTAGTACTGCTTTTTTTATTTTTAAATTTAAACATACAATTGTGAAATTATTTCAAATTTTGGAGGAATATTTGATTGAGTAAAGGAAGAGCTAATTTTAAAATGACTTAAAAATAAAAATGTTAGAAAAGAAATAAAAAAGGGTGATTTAAATAAAATGATCTTATTAATTATTTTTCGGATTAAATACATTTTAAGAAACCTACTTTGCTATAAAAATCGTACCCTCAAATTTAGCAGCTTTATTTGATTTATTATATGCATGGTTATTTCAAAATGAACACATTAAATCATTTTAATATTTTCTCTTTCAATCGAAAAATTTATAATTTGCAAGCTAAAATTTTAAAGAATTTTGAAGCTTCTTTTGAATGAAATTTAAGTCCGAGTGGTGCTTAAATGGAAAATACTCCCTCTATTTAAATAGCAAACATAGGTTTTATATAATTTCAAGAGATAGCAAGTCAATGCTTGTTGTTCTTTTAGTATATATTAAATACAAATATTTATTAAATATGCATTAGATATTCGAATACTTTATTGATCACTTTAAGAAATATATTTTAATATTCTAGGAATAATACACACTTCTGAGCAAGTTTTAAGGTATTTTGAAATGATATAATTAAATAGAAACAACTAACGATTTTTGGTTTTAGAAGATAAATATAAAATAGGTTATTAAGCCTGGGAAAATAAAGCTTTAATAGCTTCTGATAGATAATCAAATAACTTCAAACTTCACTACTTAGCAAATTCGTTTCACTATTAAATACTTCATCCAATCTCTTGTTGCATTGAATAAAACTTTTTTATATTTTTAGCTAGAATAAAAAGTCTATTAGCTTATGAAGAAATGTAAGCAAAGGCTAACATAAGAGCCTTTTTATTAGAGTAAAGAATAAAAAATCAATTTAGTAATATTAAATACTTAATCTCAACTCTTAATTTCCACTTGATTGCTAAATCTTTATCTAAATAATAGCAACAAATATTTAAAGCTAAATATAAGTTTAATTTAGGTAGAATAAAAGTTTTCAGAAATCCAACTAGTTATTTTTTCAGTCCAGTTTGATTATTAATTAAATATCAAGTTAGATGAAAGTTTAAGGAAGAAGTTGATTTAAACTTTTTTTTCTTAATGAATTGCGAATTTTTTTTTAATTTTATCTTCTAAATAATTTTAATAAAAAGAGTATCTAAGGTAACCCTCAGTTCAAAAACGTATAACTAAATTTTCTAAATTAACTTCACTTTGAAAAACTTTTTATTTATAAAACTGCAGCAAAAATTTATCATTATGGATGAGCTTATATACTAGGTAGTTCTAGTAGCTATAAAACTTTACTCTTTTAGTAAATAAATTAAGTTTATAAGTTACCATAAAATTAAGTCTAATAAACAATTCAAACAAAAACGAGTGACAAAGCGCTTAAAGTTTGATATAAATAATGATAGATATTTTTTAATTGGAAACTTCAAAATTAATTTTACGATTTTCTGTCTTAAAATCAGAATGCAAAATATACATCCAAACTATCTTTGCTTAATTTAAAATAAAGACTATATTATCTCTTTCTGTTATTTGAATGTTGAACATCAATTATTCTAAAGAGAGTATTATTCTAGTTATTTTTCTATTTTTAAGAAGATATACTAAGATCCTACTCACAAAGATTGGAAGATTCACCACGCAAAATGAAATATATAAAAAACTTAAAGTAGATAAAAAGTTTCGCCTTTTAATAAAAAAATAAAAGCAATGATGTTTTAAAGTAAACAGCTAAAGAATAAGAGATATATAATTTATAATGCTGATTAACTATTAATAGTTCTTCTATTTTTAAACTTCTATCGTCTATTATAAAGCTCTAAGAGATTAACGAAGATACATTTAGAATTTAATTTTATTAGTCATAAAGAAACAAAATTGCTTTGAAGTGATTTATTAATTTTGATTACTTAATTGAAAAAATCATAATTTCAAAAGTTTAAACATAAAAGAAAATTATTATGATATCTGAAAAACTGGTTACTTTAAACAATCTATTTAAGCTTAAATTAGAAATAATTTATTTGTCTACTATTAATTATTTAACTCCTTAGTATCAAGTAAAACTTAAACTTTTGAATTTAATTTTTATAGTCATTATAGTTCTTCTTTTACATAGAAGCATATCCTATTACACATTTATAATTAAACAAAATATTTAAGAAATTAATTCTTAGTCATGTCAATTAACTTTAGATTGCCTTTTCCATGAAGTAATTAAGATATTTTCAGTCTGCTTAATTTCAAAAAGCTATTCTTCCGCAATTTTTATTTCCTTGACAGAATAAGCGATATCAACTTTTTTCTTCCGGCTTTTTCATATTTTTTTAGATTTTTTAATTAATGAAAACTAAGAATTGAATAGCATTTAAATTAGAACCTTAAAAGATCAAAGAGTTGGCTTTTTCATAAATTATTGAGCTACTTGTTGATAATAATGTTCTCAAGCGTATTTTTACCAATATTTCATCCAATTACTCATATATCTTCTAGTTTCTATAGTGCTTTTGAATATTAATCGTTAAATATATTTCAAATTTTCCCTAAACTTCATTAATTGCAGCATGTAATAACTATATAACCGGATTCTGTTGATATCATAAAAGCAACTTTGAAAATTGATTTTTTATTAAATGGTTTTTATGAGAATTAAGGATCTAAAATAGACTGAGAGTAAAGAATTCCTTCAACAGTATAAAAATTATTAGGTAGATTTGAGTCAACTATAGAAATATAAGTCTAACTTTTCTTTTTAATTCTTATAGCGAAAGCTATTTCGTTATAGGGATAAATAAAACTAATTTTGTCCACATAAACATTTAATTCTAAAGTGATAATAAAAATTAAGCTGCTCTATTTCTAATTTTCAATCTAAGATGTTTCATTTAAAAAGTAAATCAAATTAATAAAAGTGAAAAGAGCTTGTAAAATTGCATATAGCATTAAAATATTAAAGTAAAAACAGAGTCAGATAAATCTTCTAAGCTAATAGATTCATCAGTCAATTAAATGCTTATAAATACATAGAATTGATTGCAAGGTTTGTAAAGAATCCTAGACAATCGAAGTTATAAATTAATATTTTAAATTTAAATTAAGTTTAAGAATCTGGCATTGCTAGCTTATGGTTAATTCTTAGTAAAAGTCAATGAAAGAGTAAGTCTTAGATTATAAAAAATATATAGATTAAGATTTGAAAGCATGAAAGCAAAATTAGACTTTATAATTTAAAAATGAAAATCAGAATTAAGTTAGATTTTCAACAGTTTCCCTAAAATTAAAAATCAAAACCTACTATAACTAGAATTTTGAATTATAGAAATAGTTGTAAAAAGCATTGATTATTTATATGATATATCCTTGCAACTAAATAAATTAAAAGATTCAAAATTATCTATATTTGCTGCTTTAAATAAAAGAATAGACACTTAATGCCTTTGAAAATTCATACTAAGTGTCTTTTCTTTTTGTAATGAAAATTTAGCTATATTTATAAATTTAATCATAACTGATAAAAAATTGTTTTTAGGTGAAAATTAAAGAGTTCTGCCAGCCTTATAAATTTTATACATAACACTTAAAAGATAAATATTTGAGCTTGTTTAGATTCAGGATTTTACGGACTCATTAATTCTATTAAGTTTATATCAAGCTTTATGAAATTAAATTTTTAGATTATAAAGACTAGAATAAAATTCACATAGCAATTAAAAATAGCATAAATTCAACAGTTTAACTAGAAAGTCTTTCTCTCTATTATGAATCAATTAATGAATCTTTTGTAATCACTTTAATTAGTTATTTTTTAATTATTAGATGAACTAGAAAATGTAGAAGTGCTAAATTTTCGAAATTTTTAAGCAAGTTTCGTGCATTTCTTCAGATAAAATCTTATTTATTGCTTGACTATTTTTTCTTTAGCTGTAAATAAGCATAAAATGCTTAAATTGCTTTATTAAATTAAGGAAATTTTTATATTTATAGACCTTATTCAGTTAAACCTAATATAAAATGCAAATTCTTCTTGCTATGCATTTAATTTATCTATCATTAGCTCAATGAAGGTAGTTTCCTTCGACTGCTAATCCTCCTTCAATACGATACTTTGCTGGTGGAATTACTAATTAGAAATAGGGATATTTTCTCATTTCAATGGGTAAAGGCTAAGAAAATATTATTTATGAAGATACTTGAAAGTTTGATTTTAAAACAAGCAAGTGGCACTTTTTAGCCTTGACTAATGAAGTAAAACCAGAACCGAGATATGCTACTTGTTGTGAACTTATAGAGCGGAAGGAAATAATGGTAATGTTTGGAGGGAATACGATCTATGGACCTAAAAGTGATCTATGAAAATTTTAAATAAAAAACTAATACTGGTAGTAAATAATTGTTAATGGAATCTAACCTCCTCCTAGGTGTAAAGCTAGTTCTGCTATTGTATAATTAGAATATAAATACTTTGATTTTTACATTTTTGGAGGAGAGGGCTATGAAGGTTCTCTTAACGATGCTTGAGTGTATAATTCTTAAAGGAACAAGTGAACTGAGTTGGTAGGATAAGGAGCAAAACCAAAACCGCAATTTAGTGCTAGCATCTTAGTTGATGGCGATGAACTAATAATAAGGAATAACGGCTAACTTGAAGATTGGGAAATGTACATACTTAATTTAAAAACACTAGTATGAAGAAAATAAACAGTTAATCCTCATCCTACAGATTAATAATTGACAGGAACTTGTTTCTTTAGTGAAAACAAAAAAATGTATATTACTACAGGCTGGTCGGAATAAGCTAGAAGAGATATGGAGGAAGTATGAGAATTAAATTATTAAGATCATAATAATTTGATTTGAACTGAGTTAAAAGTTGGAAATTGATAAAATCTCAAAAGAGATTCTCTTTTCACTGCCTGCTATAATAATAAAATTTGAATGACAGGTGGCTGAACATCTTCAAGTCTTAAAAACGACATTTCTGTTATAGACCTCACTAAACCTTAATTATAATGAGAAATTTTTGAGAAAGATTATAAATCGCCTCCACCAATTTCATTTCACAGTATGAATGTAATATCCTCAGGCGCCTTTATTTTTGGAGGTTTAGATTCCAAAGGCTAAGCTTAAGATAAATTATGAAAACTTGATTTAGAAAAATGAATTTGATCAGAACCTTATGTTTAAGGAAGTCAGCCTTAAGGAAGATTTGCTCATGTTTCAGCAGTTTACGGTAATTTCATTTTGATTTGAGGTGGGAAAGACACTTCTTAGTAATAACTAAATGATATGTATAAGCTTAACATAAATACTTTAATGTGAGAACGCTTATAGTAAATAAACACTCCTACACCTAGATATGGATCTTGCGGAGTTATGGTAGATCATTATTTATATGTCTTTGGTGGATATACAACTTCATAATTTAGCAATGATCTATATAGGTTTAATTTAGGATCAAATAGTTGGGAACTGCTTAACAAAATTGAAAAATATCCTGAAAAATTATGCTTCTGTAGTCTTTATGAATACGATGGTATATTATATATATTACATGGCTAAAATGAACAAGACATACATAATACCTTTTATTATTCATATAACATTAAATAAAAAATATTTCTCAGGGAGAAAAATTATGCAGGGAAAGAAAAAACTACGTATGC
Organism: Loxodes magnus; assembly: GCA_946699065.1. Classification (NCBI taxonomy): domain Eukaryota; phylum Ciliophora; class Karyorelictea; order Loxodida; family Loxodidae; genus Loxodes; species Loxodes magnus. The sequence goes on along the minus strand of CAMPDV010000499.1, from coordinate 146,072 downwards.
AGCAGTTGATAATTTTTTGGCCTGATTTGGAGGGGAAACTTGAGGATAGTATTCTGACGATGAATTCTTTGTGTTCGATCTAAATAAATAAGTTATTTAATAAATCAAGAAAAATGTTGACGAAGCATGACCACCTAGTGTTTTTGGCCATTCGATGGTATATTATAAGAGAATGATTTTACTTTTTGGTGGAGTTTATCTTCATGGAATTCTTAGTATTAAAAAAAGATCTTCGAATGAATTTTGAATTTATGAAGTTCCTGAAAAATGCTAGTTAAATGATTCTCTATTATGTAATTGACCATGTAGTTACGGTACTTAAGAAAACTCTTAGTGCGAATTATGTCCCAGTGGAACTTATACGGACAAAAATCATAAATGCTAGAAATGTCCAGTTGGAATGGAGTAACCAAACTAAGGTGCTGCTTCTTTTAAATAATGCTAGCCATGCGAAGAAGGATACTTTAATAATTAAGAAGGAGCAAAATATTGCTTGCACTGCCCTTAAGGAAAAATTTGTCCAGTTGGATCGATAAATCCTACTACTCAAGCAATTTGAAGAGAATATTTATCTAATTAGCCGAAAAATTATTAGAATAAGTAGCAAGAAGTTCTAAAGATAAACATATCAATAATAATCTTCGTCACTATTTGCGTTTTAACTGTAACCATATTTTACCTACAGGGAAATAGGATATAAAACAGAATCCATATTATTGATATATTCTAGAAAGAACATAATTATGAAATGTTCAAAACTATGAAACTAAGGAAAACTTCTCTAGGTGGTCTTTTTTCATTCTTTTTTATTATTATAGGAGTTGCTCTAGTAAGTTGCATTTTGATAAGTTTTATAAAGGATAATAGAAGAGAGAGTAAAGCACTTATCCCATTATAGGTTATGAGAGAAACATATAAAATCATAAATGCCGATATCGAATTTATTATCAATTTTGGATCTTATTTAGGAAAATGCAACTAGGAAAACAAAAATTCCGAATCTTTCATTCACTGTGATTAGCATATAAAATATGAGTAAAATGGTTTTATGCTTGATTTTTACAAGGGAAATTGGGGATAATTGACTTGTAAGAAAATTGATTAGAACTGCTGAGTAAAGGTAGCATGTTTCTAATGCTAGATTTAGGAATAAGCTTATATTTAGTTTCATCTAGAAGAAGTAGATTCTTATGCTTCTTATATTTAATTCAACGTTTCTTCTACTTCTTCAATTCCTAACTAGATCTCAAGTATAAATTAAACTATTCAAGCTGATTTTGAAATGTTCTTTAGAGGAGATGAGCAAACTATCCTGGAAGTAAATGCAATATCTTCTATTTATGAAACTGACGATCCAGAATAATAAAAATATAACAAAGACACAGGATATCATGTGATGAACTCTGGTTATTATTAGAAAGGATCTTAATTTACTAGCCACGAAGTATAATTCAGCACAAACTTGCAGACTAGAATAAATATTCGCTTAAGTCAAAATTCTTTAATAACTAAGCAGGAATTAAAAATAACGACAAGCAATTTTATTTTAATTATTTTAAGTTCTATGTTTGGACTTCTTGGAGCAATTGGATGGGTAATGAATATGGTAGAATAAGCTTAAAACAATTATAAAAAAGACTTGCAAAATGATGAAAAGAAGAGAAAATTAAATAACTTAACTCTCTAATTAAAAAATTTAGAATAAAACATAAATAAGCAAAACGTATAATTGGAGAAGTAATAAGTCGAAACAATTGCAAGCCAAAATTTTGAATCGAAAAAAGTTGATAAAAACTACTTGTAGAACAAGATAGAGAAAATTCAGCCAAAGCAATTTAAACCTTTATAAATTTAAGTACGCCGTCTTAACCCATAATAACCACAGAATGATATTTAGGATGTATAACCAAAACAAAAGAAACAAAAAAAGAAAAGAAAAGAGAAAACAGGGATTTAATCTGTGAAAATTTGGAAGATAAAGAAACCAGTGTAAACATAATTCAAACAACTAATGAAACAAATATATCTATTAAAAAGAAAACGGGATTTAAATTAATATGAGCTGTGAGAATATAGATATTATTAATAATTTAAGAATTGTTTAAAATAAAATTAATTACAAAAAATATAAAATAGAAAATATTTGATTTTAAAATTTATTGATATGATTTATATTTTACTATCTTTTTCGATTATATATTAGCTTTAAAAAAATTAAATTTTAGTCAATCTACATAATATTTATTTATTTAATAATAAAGCTTATTTTATCTTTTATATATATTATTTTAAATAAATAATATTATTTTTTTATTTATATTTAAACATAAAAAATAAATTTCATTTATTGCTGTTCTTAAGAATAATTATTTTTATTTTTAATTATTAAATAAATTTTTCTATACAATTTTAAAATTTTATTTTTATTAAAAATTTTAGTTTTTCAAACTCGTTTCTTTTCGTTTCCTTTCAATTCATTAGTTAACCACTAAATTCCTTCTTTAGCGTTTTCTCCTTTATTATTAGTTTCATATATTTTATAATTTTTTACTTTGTTCCATTTTATTTTTTAAACATCCAATGACTATTATTCACTTACTAAATCACTCTTGTTTAGAAGAAGCAGCACTGGCTATTTCCCATCCAAATTACTTAAAAATTAATCGATTTCTTTAAATCCTTAAAATTAACTTTAATCCAAAACATAAACCCAAGCGTCTTATTTAACTTCACTAATGTACTGCTAAGGTACTTCTTTGAATTCATAAATTTCATTTTCGAACTTTATTTCAGTTTACTCAATTTGTTCGGTTTTTTAGGTTTATTTTTTTATTAATCCATTTTTTAAATAATAAATTAAACTTGATTTTCCACATTCTTTTTGGCCAACAAAAGCAATAGTTTTTTATTTTAATAGTTATCCTTATTCTTCTGACTCCTCTTATTCTTAATAATCTTTTTTCTTTTTAAAAGCACATGAGCACGCTTTTCTAGCTCAATTTTTAATATTTTCAACCATTTTTATTTCTAGAATTCAAAAAGCTTCTAAAATAATAAAATTATAAGATAAATAGTTTTATTTAATTAATAAAGTTACTTCTTTATCTAAAACCATTAAATTTTCTAAATTATAAATATTAAAGGTCAGAAAGCTCAGGAAGGAGAACGAGAAAGCTATCACAGCAGATCCAGCATGGATTGTAAGATAATTTAGGCCTCAGAATGGTTAACTAGGAAAGGGATATTGGTGCTTTATGGAAGTATAAGCAGGAGCAGTTTAACCAGACTAGCTCATAAGTGCAAAGGATATAAGATTAGAGTCAACAGATTGAAAAAATCTTGTAAAGTCAGACAAGCTAGCAGACTCCATTAGAATAGGTAAATTCCGATAAGATGAAGATTGAGAAGAATCCTCAGCAAGAAAGAATAATTGAGCCAAAACTCAAGATTTAGAAATTATGCTACTACTATAAAAGTAAATAGCACCTTTAGAAGAATTGTAACGATTTTAGAAAACCCAAAGAGAAATCTTGGAAGAATTAATTATTATAATAAATACAATAAAGAAAAACTAGATCTGGTGCAACGAAAAAAGGTCAGTTTACAGATTTAAGAAGACCTCTGAACAAAAAAAACCAGAATAATTGACTTGAATTAATAACGGAAGGAGAAAATTTGGAATGCAAGACATATGAGTGCTAGGACTCGTAAAAAACTAGATTTAATTTCAAAAATGTTATTAATTGATGATCGGTTAGACATCACAGATTCTTTTAATAATATTAATATTAAATAATAAGTATTTAATTATAAATTTTTTATTTAATCTTATATATAAAATTGCTAACTTCAAGTAGGTTTTTATACCACCTCCTCAGAACAGGAGAGAAAACCAGAAGCACATATTCTCACCATGTCTTCTTCAATTTAATTCTCTTTTTTATAAAAATAACCAGAACTAACTAACAGATTAGAATTTATAAAAAATACGAACTCCTACAAGTTAAAATAAAGCGGATCTCTTCCATCAAAGGACAAGTAAGAACTAAGATAAAAATTCAGAACAGAAAAGTTAATACAGCTCTCAACACCTCCAATGAAAACTGAAAAAAGAGACCACTCAACTAATCGATAAAAATAATAAAGAAAAATAAAAAATAAACGAAGAAGGTAAAGTACGATTATTCAATATCCTATTACCTTAGATTTAGACAATTCTGAAATAGAATAAATGAACTCTTAGTAGATGAAAACAGCTGATTCATCAACTTATTAGAAACATAAACAAATCAAAAAGGAATTAAACTCCCAGAAGGAAGAGATGTTTTTAATAAGTCAGGATTTGATAAATCATGAAGATGATGAAACCCATATATTAGACCGAAGAGCTAAAGTTGGAGTTTATGAGCAGATTGCAAGCTTAGAGAATGATATTTGAGTAATGCAAGAGCAAGACGAGAAAAACTGAGTAAAATTAGATTCAAGACTCAACTTAATAGAAGAAAACCTAGAGAAGCCTTCATAAGAAACTCCAATGGAAATAGAGAAACAAGAAAAGACATTTCTAGAGCAAGAAAAAGATGCTACATCTACAGTACTTAACATTTATGGCGGAAAAGTCTCAAATATAAAAAAACAAGAATTAATATCTGGAGAAATTTTAACTAACAGCAACTGAAGTAGCGAGCGATGTAGGTCATCCCATCGGGAAATGGGAAAATCTGGAAAAAAAATTCTAAACTCAGATTATTCAAAAGAGAGAAATCAAGGAAAAAGAGCAATGCAAGGACAGAACATGCAGGAACAGAGATTTTAAACATTTAAAACTTCAATTAAGTAGGAAGGCGAACTGTTATTTTAATGATTAATTTAATTTTTACAATTGAAATTTTAATTTTGTATTAAAGAAATTTTAGTTTATTTCTAAATAAAATTGTTAGCTATTAATATTTTAAAGAGTGGTATATTTAACATATTCTAACTAGGTATATTATTTGTTTTAATGTTTCTTAGTAAAAATATTAATTTTTATTTTAAGAATTAAAAGTCTAATATTACAAAAGTTTATTTAACCCGCTGATGAGCAGAATTGAGCGTAAAATGTCTTTTAAGATTACTATTCTGGTTTCTTAATTTTTATAAAAAGCTATTAATTATATATCTCAATATGATTACTTTCATGCAACTATAATCTTAGGTAAGTAATTATATCGTTATTTTCTCGTATTTAGGATATATAAATATTCATATAGTATTCATGTTTGAGTTCATATGACTTCAAATAGTATGAAGAGGTGAAAATTTTCGATAATTGTTAAACTTAATTTATCCTATTATTATGGTATTAAAATTAGTTTTCGATAAAAATAAATATAAATTATTTTGGGAATGCTCAATTATAATTTAAAAGGAACTTCTCATGGACCAATTTTAGCATTGTTGTATTATGACATTCTAATTAAATATTTGGATAATAAAAAATAGGATTTAAATGCCAAAAATTAAGTGTTAGCTTAGTTTATGGATGATGGATTAATGTTCTTTTCCAAATCAAAATATATGTAAGAGTTAATTAATAAAGCAAACAAAATAATCTATTAACTCACTTAAAAGCAATGCTACCAATTGCGATGGAATCTAATTTGCTTAGAAACATTAGGAATGGCTAAAATTGGATTCATGATTAGATAATTAAAAAAGCGTTAAAAAAGACTAATTCACAATATCAGGAGTAATTCTACATTCGAAAAAGACTTTGAATCTCATTAAAAATTACGTTCAAGTATATAGCTGCAATGAAAAAGCTGCTTTTTAACTGATGAGATGTAAGAATGTGACTCCTCAACACTTTATAACTCTATGCAAAATTTCTCGTTACCGAAAGCAAAATATGGAGAGAATTAGAATCATTGGATATTCAAAAAGGATTGACTGGAATTTTGAATAGAATTTAATCTTACATTTAAAAGATCTCAATAAACTCCTTTTTAAACAGCAATTTCAATTTTGAATCATGTTATATAAAATTGAGAAGATTACCCTTTAAAACACATTATAGCTCAGAATCTCTTAAAATTCTATTATAAAATGAAATAAGAAAGCATTAATTTTCCAAGTTAAACATTGAATCCCTTTTCATTAGTAACTAAAAATGATTCATACTATGATTAAGTTTTGTAACTACAGTCCTTTATAATATCGATCTTAAAAATCCTAAAATAATAATAGCCAAATCTTTTACTTAATGAGCAAGCCTAAAATATAGCATCTTTAACATTTCCAACAATTTACTTACTCGAAGTTAAATGAAATAATCAATATATATAAATTTAGTACACAAACCTATAATATTCGGAAGGATTTTCAAGATTGCCATTATCCTTTTCGCTAATTTCTATTGCTTATGTGGATAGTATGAGAACTAAAACTTTTCTTTAAATATATACTACTCTAGTTTCAAAGATTAATTATAATAAAAGATGTTGATATATGATTTAAGACATCTTACACTATATAATCAAGGATATATAAACTAATTTTAAACATCTTATTTGGAATATTTAGATTTATAAAAATAATTCACAAGAACTTAATGAAAGAATATTTGAGATATAAGAAAAGGGAAAATAAAAAAGGGGAAGATGAGAAGAAAGAGAAGTAGTTGAATGAAATAAAGACGAGGTTTAAAAGGATACTAACGTCTAGAGAAGAAGGGAAATTTGTAATCAAAGACATCAAGAAACTATTTTAGTTTAAAATTAAAATTTCACGATTTACATTTTATTTATTTAACTATAGTCATAAAGAGTAGATTTTAGTTGAAATTCAATTTAAAAATTAAATTATTTATCTTTCTAAAATAAATTAATTTTATTTAACTTATTTTTAGAAATTAAATAAATAATAAATAAATAAATAAATTCGATTATATAGTAGCACTCTCGTTTGTGCGCAGCTCTTTAAATTAGATTTATTTAATGTCGAAAATTTTTATAGGTCTCTCTTTCATTGTTTCTTCCTGAAGTACGTCCCTGTAATTTTTCCTTCCAAAGCATAGGATGCAATATCCGATTACGGGTACATTTACCCGACCTTTGATGAAGAAAGTTTCCTCCTGGCATTCAGAGTCCTCCATCTTGTCACATATCATCCTTCTCTTGTTAATGGTCTCTCTTCCTCCAATTTATCCTCCGTCCGCACTCATTTTTTAGTTGCCTTGCTGGATCTCCTAAGCAGCATCCGATGTAAAGGGTTTTCCATCCTATTTAAATTATATAAATATAAATAATAATTAATAGCATTTTTATTTAATAATTTTGTTTAATTATATTTATCAAATTAAAATATATTTTTATTTGTATATATAAAATTTAAATTATTTTTAAATAAAGTATTTTAAATTAAAAATTTATCTTTTTTAATATATAAATAAGGTTAAGCTATAATTAAAATAATAAAGATAATCCAAATTTTATTTTCTTAATTAAAATAAAGATTTATTTTAAAATTATTAATTTAGTTTTTTATAAACTTCTCTTCTAAAGCGCAAAATAACTTTAATAAACATATCAAAGCTTTTTAATTTCAAATTTATTTTAGATTTTTAAATTTTATTTTAACTAAAAAATTTTAGTTCTTCAAACTCGTTTCTTTTCGTTTCCTTTCAATTCATTAGTTAACCACTAAATTCCTTCATTAGCGTTTTCTCCTTTATTATTAGTTTCATATATTTTATAATTTTTTACTTTGTTCCATTTTATTTTTTAAACATCCAATGACTATTATTCACTTACTAAATCACTCTTGTTTAGAAGAAGCAGCACTGGCTATTTCCCATCCAAATTACTTAAAAATTAATCGATTTCTTTAAATCCTTAAAATTAACTTTAATCCAAAACATAAACCCAAGCGTCTGATTTAACTTCACTAATGTACTGCTAAGGTACTTCTTTGAATTCATAAATTTAATTTTCGAACTTTATTTCAGTTAACATAATTTGCTCGGTTTTTTAGGTTTATTTTTTCATTTATCCATTTTTTAAATAATAAATTAAACTTGATTTTCCAGATTCTTTTTGGCCAACAAAAGCAATAGCTTTTATTTTTGATAGTTATCCTTATTCTTCTGAGTCCTCTTATTCTTAATAATCGTTTTCCTTTTCAAAACATTAGCAATTTTTTGAAAATAAGTTTCAGAGAAACTCAACCATTTTTTATTTCTAGAATTCAAAAAGCTTCTAAAATAATAAAATTATAAGATAAATAGTTTTATTTAATTAATAAAGTTACTTCTTTATCTAAAACCATTAAATTTTCTAAATTATAAATATTAAAGGTCAGAAAGCTCAGGAAGGAGAACGAGAAAGCTATCACAGCAGATCCAGCATGGATTGCAAGATAATTTAGGCCTCAGAATGGTTAACTAGGAAAGGGATATTGATGCTTTATGGAAGTATAAGCTGGAGCAGTTTAACCAGACTAGCTCATAAGTGCAAAGGATATAAGATTAGAGTCAACAGATTGAAAAAATCTTGTAAAGTCAGACAAGCTAGCAGACTCCATTAGAATAGGTAAATTCCGATAAGATGAAGATTGAGAAGAATCCTCAGCAAGAAAGAATAATTGAGCCAAAACTCAAGATTTAGAAATTATGCTACTACTATAAAAGTAAATAGCACCTTTAGAAGAATTGTAACGATTTTAGAAAACCCAAAGAGAAATCTTGGAAGAATTAATTATTATAATAAATACAATAAAGAAAAACTAGATCTGGTGCAACGAAAAAAGGTCAGTTTACAGATTTAAGAAGACCTCTGAACAAAAAAAACCAGAATAATTGACTTGAATTAATAACGGAAGGAGAAAATTTGGAATGCAAGACATATGAGTGCTAGGACTCGTAAAAAACTAGATTTAATTTCAAAAATGTTATTAATTGATGATCGGTTAGACATCACAGATTCTTTTAATAATATTAATATTAAATAATAAGTATTTAATTATAAATTTTTTATTTAATCTTATATATAAAATTGCTAACTTCAAGTAGGTTTTTATACCACCTCCTCAGAACAGGAGAGAAAACCAGAAGCACATATTCTCACCACGTCTTCTTCAATTTAATTCTCTTTTTTATAAAAATAACCAGAACTAACTAACAGATTAGAATTTATAAAAAATACGAACTCCTACAAGTTAAAATAAAGCGGATCTCTTCCATCAAAGGACAAGTAAGAACTAAGATAAAAATTCAGAACAGAAAAGTTAATACAGCTCTCAACACCTCCAATGAAAACTGAAAAAAGAGACCACTCAACTAATCGATAAAAATAATAAAGAAAAATAAAAAATAAACGAAGAAGGTAAAGTACGATTATTCAATATCCTATTACCTTAGATTTAGACAATTCTGAAATAGAATAAATGAACTCTTAGTAGATGAAAACAGCTGATTCATCAACTTATTAGAAACATAAACAAATCAAAAAGGAATTAAACTCCCAGAAGGAAGAGATGTTTTTAATAAGTCAGGATTTGATAAATCATGAAGATGATGAAACCCATATATTAGACCGAAGAGCTAAAGTTGGAGTTTATGAGCAGATTGCAAGCTTAGAGAATGATATTTGAGTAATGCAAGAGCAAGACGAGAAAAACTGAGTAAAATTAGATTCAAGACTCAACTTAATAGAAGAAAACCTAGAGAAGCCTTCATAAGAAACTCCAATGGAAATAGAGAAACAAGAAAAGACATTTCTAGAGCAAGAAAAAGATGCTACATCTACAGTACTTAACATTTATGGCGGAAAAGTCTCAAATATAAAAAAACAAGAATTAATATCTGGAGAAATTTTAACTAACAGCAACTGAAGTAGCGAGCGATGTAGGTCATCCCATCGGGAAATGGGAAAATCTGGAAAAAAAATTCTAAACTCAGATTATTCAAAAGAGAGAAATCAAGGAAAAAGAGCAATGCAAGGACAGAACATGCAGGAACAGAGATTTTAAACATTTAAAACTTCAATTAAGTAGGAAGGCGAACTGTTATTTTAATGATTAATTTAATTTTTACAATTGAAATTTTAATTTTGTATTAAAGAAATTTTAGTTTATTTCTAAATAAAATTGTTAGCTATTAATATTTTAAAGAGTGGTATATTTAACATATTCTAACTAGGTATATTATTTGTTTTAATGTTTCTTAGTAAAAATATTAATTTTTATTTTAAGAATTAAAAGTCTAATATTACAAAAGTTTATTTAACCCGCTGATGAGCAGAATTGAGCGTAAAATGTCTTTTAAGATTACTATTCTGGTTTCTTAATTTTTATAAAAAGCTATTAATTATATATCTCAATATGATTACTTTCATGCAACTATAATCTTAGGTAAGTAATTATATCGTTATTTTCTCGTATTTAGGATATATAAATATTCATATAGTATTCATGTTTGAGTTCATATGACTTCAAATAGTATGAAGAGGTGAAAATTTTCGATAATTGTTAAACTTAATTTATCCTATTATTATGGTATTAAAATTAGTTTTCGATAAAAATAAATATAAATTATTTTGGGAATGCTCAATTATAATTTAAAAGGAACTTCTCATGGACCAATTTTAGCATTGTTGTATTATGACATTCTAATTAAATATTTGGATAATAAAAAATAGGATTTAAATGCCAAAAATTAAGTGTTAGCTTAGTTTATGGATGATGGATTAATGTTCTTTTCCAAATCAAAATATATGTAAGAGTTAATTAATAAAGCAAACAAAATAATCTATTAACTCACTTAAAAGCAATGCTACCAATTGCGATGGAATCTAATTTGCTTAGAAACATTAGGAATGGCTAAAATTGGATTCATGATTAGATAATTAAAAAAGCGTTAAAAAAGACTAATTCACAATATCAGGAGTAATTCTACATCCGAAAAAGACTTTGAATCTCATTAAAAATTACGTTCAAGTATATAGCTGCAATGAAAAAGCTGCTTTTTAACTGATGAGATGTAAGAATGTGACTCCTCAACACTTTATAACTCTATGCAAAATTTCTCGTTACCGAAAGCAAAATATGGAGAGAATTAGAATCATTGGATATTCAAAAAGGATTGACTGGAATTTTGAATAGAATTTAATCTTACATTTAAAAGATCTCAATAAACTCCTTTTTAAACAGCAATTTCAATTTTGAATCATGTTATATAAAATTGAGAAGATTACCCTTTAAAACACATTATAGCTCAGAATCTCTTAAAATTCTATTATAAAATGAAATAAGAAAGCATTAATTTTCCAAGTTAAACATTGAATCCCTTTTCATTAGTAACTAAAAATGATTCATACTATGATTAAGTTTTGTAACTACAGTCCTTTATAATATCGATCTTAAAAATCCTAAAATAATAATAGCCAAATCTTTTACTTAATGAGCAAGCCTAAAATATAGCATCTTTAACATTTCCAACAATTTACTTACTCGAAGTTAAATGAAATAATCAATATATATAAATTTAGTACACAAACCTATAATATTCGGAAGGATTTTCAAGATCGCCATTATCCTTTTCGCTAATTTCTATTGCTTATGTGGATAGTATGAGACTCTAAAACTTTTCTTTAAATATATACTCCTCTAGTTTCAAAGATTAATTATAATAAAAGATGTTGATATATGATTTAAGACATCTTACACTATATAATCAAGGATATATAAACTAATTTTAAACATCTTATTTGGAATATTTAGATTTATAAAAGTAATTCACAAGAACTTAATGAAAGAATATTTGAGATATAAGAAAAGGAAAATAAAAAAGGGGAAGATGAGAAGAAAGAGAAGTAGTTGAATGAAATAAGACGAGGTTTAAAAGGATACTAACGTCTAGAGAAGAAGGGAAATTTGTAATTAAAGACATCAAGAAACTATTTTAGTTTAAAATTAAAATTTCACGATTTACATTTTATTTATTTAACTATAGTCATAAAGAGTAGATTTTAGTTGAAATTCAATTTAAAAATTAAATTATTTATCTTTCTAAAATAAATTATTTTTATTTAACTTATTTTTAGAAATTAAATAAATAATAAATAAATAAATAAATTCGATTATATAGTAGCACTCTCGTTTGTGCGCAGCTCTTTAAATTAGATTTATTTAATGTCGAAAATTTTTATAGGTCTCTCTTTCATTGTTTCTTCCTGAAGTACGTCCCTGTAATTTTTCCTTCCAAAGCATAGGATGCAATATCCGATTACGGGTACATTTACCCGACCTTTGATGAAGAAAGTTTCCTCCTGGCATTCAGAGTCCTCCATCTTGTCACATATCATCCTTCTCTTGTTAATGGTCTCTCTTCCTCCAATTTATCCTCCGTCCGCACTCATTTTTTAGTTGCCTTGCTGGATCTCCTAAGCAGCATCCGATGTAAAGGGTTTTCCATCCTATTTAAATTATATAAATATAAATAATAATTAATAGCATTTTTATTTAATAATTTTGTTTAATTATATTTATCAAATTAAAATATATTTTTATTTGTATATATAAAATTTAAATTATTTTTAAATAAAGTATTTTAAATTAAAAATTTATCTTTTTTAATATATAAATAAGGCTAAGCTATAATTAAAATAATAAAGATAATCCAAATTTTATTTTCTTAATTAAAATAAAGATTTATTTTAAAATTATTAATTTAGTTTTTTATAAACTTCTCTTCTAAAGCGCAAAATAACTTTAATAAACATATCAAAGCTTTTTAATTTCAAATTTATTTTAGATTTTTAAATTTTATCATCTTTAATTCGTTATATTTCATTTTTTTATGTTTGTAACTATTAAAATTTTAAAATAACTTTTTATCAAAATGCTAAATGTTTTTAATTATCCTATCCATTGCTTTTTTTGTGATAAACTAACTTTAGTCCTGCTCTTATAAGATCCTCAAGATTTAATGTTTTATATTATCAATTAAAACCTTTATAAATATAAAATCTGGCTGTTTTTGAGTATATTTTTTAATCTTAATTATAATCTTTTTTCATGAAATCTTCAAGCTAATAAATTGGCAAATATTAATCTCCCGGTTTGTTCCTTTTTTAGTAAACTCTCTATATTATAAAATCTTAAGTTACTTTTTTTAATTACTATTTATTCTATTTCATTCAAATTTTGCTTTTTTAAATTTCATTTTTGGCTATTAAGAAAATTTATGATCATCTTAAATTCTCATCTTTTTATAACTTCAATCTCCTTTTCAGTTTGTCATAAAAAGCATTTCTAAAGTTCTAACCTTGCATTAATTTAATATCTTTTCCCAAGAATTTATCCTTTTACTCAAGGAAAAACTCAGATGAAATTAGGAACCGAGAAAATGAAAATTTGATACCTTCACGCCATTATATTAATATTATTTTTCCTTCTGCTAAAGCTATACGCAAGTACAGGCAGAAAAGGTTTTTAATTTAAAGTGCGTCAATCTCAGGAATCTTTTTTTATTAATGCACTAGAGATGATTAAACCTAAATAAGAAATAAGCGACAATGATTAAAATCCGAAAAATTTGAATAGATACTAGAGAAAATAAATGAAGAGCTGAACCTTTAATTTCCATCAATAGAGAAAGCAATTTTAATAACTTATTATCGTAAATGGGATATAAACTGGATGAAACTGACAAATAGTTAAATTTAATCTTTCAAATGCTTTAATTTCAGATTTCTTAGTTTCAATGTCAAGTAAAAAACTTAAAGAAAAATAAGCACTATAATAAGAAATTATTTAAAGAATCAATGGATAGAAAGGAAATACGTCTATAGATATTGAAATTAATGAATAATAATAAAGTGCAAAAATAAAAATATAACGATTTATATTTCAAAAGCAACATCATTATAAAAGATGCTGGTGGAAATTTAAATTTATAAAAGAGTAAAAATTTTAATTTTAAACTAAAATAGTTTCTTGATGTCTTTAATTACAAGTTTCCTTTCTTCTTCTCTAGACGTTAGTATCCTTTTAAACCTCGTCTTTATTTCATTCAACTACTACTCTTTCTTCTCATCTTCCCCTTTTTTATTTTCCCTTTTCTTATATCTCAAATATTCTTTCATTAAGTTCTTGTGAATTATTTTTATAAATCTAAATATTCCAAATAAGATGTTTAAAATTAGTTTATATATCCTTGATTATATAGTGTAAGATGTCTTAAATCATATATCAACATCTTTTATTATAATTAATCTTTGAAACTAGAGGAGTATATATTTAAAGAAAAGTTTTAGAGTCTCATACTATCCACATAAGCAATAGAAATTAGCAAAAAGATAATGAAAACAACTTGAAATTGCAGACAGAATTGAATCAAGATTCGTGATTTCAATAAGAGACTTTTACGCGTTTTGAAATATTTCACAATACCAGAACAATTAAATGTAATACAATTAATAAAGCAGAAATAATTGGGCAACAATATAGAAAAATAGAAGGAAATTAGGAAAGATTGTAGCGTTAAATGGAATTAAGAAAATAAGCAAATAACCAATGATAATAAAAAAAGAAAAAATCAAAATTTTAATCTAAACGAGAAACAAAAAAGTGCATTACTGCAACTTTTGAATGGATCTATGGAAAAGATGCTAGAATTTCACTACTTCAGGTAAGAATATTTAAAATACTAGAAGAAGTAAGAGAGCAAAAAGGAAAGATTACATAAAATATAACTAGAAGGAGAAAGAAAAAAATTATAATGCAGCAAATTGGTAAAAATAAACAATAAAAAATATATCATTTATTATATAGGCGTATGAATAATTCAAGGATCATGTAAATAACAAGAAGAACAGTAGATATTAAAAATGTTTATATTTAACCTCTAGAGTAATTTAGATTTTGGTAGGAAAGAACTCGAAATACCTTCAAGAAAGTCAAACATTAAATTTAGTATAGTATTATATATAAGATAGCTGATTAATGAAGTATTAAGCATACCTTAAGTTTAAAAGAGGACTTTCTCAAGCCATAAAGATGTAAGGAACAGCTTTTGAAGCAATAAATTTCTTTTAAATTTAACATTTTATTTACATTTTATTAAAGCAATGCAAAGTATTTTTTAGTGACAAACTCTAAATTAATTTTACGATTTTTAATCTTAAAATCTGAATGTAGAATATATGTAGACGAAATATAAAAATTTAAAATAATATAAAAAATTTCGCTTTTTGACAAAAAACAAAAAAATGACGTTTTAAAGTAAATAATTGAAGAATAGAAGATGTATATTTGTATTGCTATTTTAACTATTAATAGTTCTTCTACTTTTAAATTTCTAAAATCTATTAGAAAGCTATAAAAGGATTAACGAAATTATATTAGAAATTAATTTAAATTAGACATAAAGAAATAAAATTGTTTTGAAGTGATTTATTAATTTATATTCCTTTATTTTGATTACTTAATTAAAACTCATAATGCATAAAATTATTTAACATTTAGAAAAAAAGTATTTTGATAGCTGAAAAGCTAGCTACTTTAAACAATTTATTTAAGCTTTAATTAGAAATATTTTATTTTTGTTTACTATTACTTATTTAACTTCCTTAGAATCAAATCAAACTTAAACTTTTGAATTTAATTATGAAAGCTCTTATTTTCATAGAGGCTGATATTATTACATACTTATAATTAAATAAAAATATTTAGGGAGATAATTCTTAGTCATACCAATTATCTTTTAAGGGAAGCAATAAAATTAGATTATTGAAGTTATATTGTAGTAACCAAAGAAGCAACAGCAAAACTTTGTAAATAATTATTTGATATATATACCTTTGTTCTTATATTTAGCTTATACTCATTTTAATTATTGAATTAAAATCTAAGAATCTTAAAACACTTTAATTCAACTTTTAAAAAAATCTCTTTATTTTTTGACTAGTTTTTTCATTATTGGTAAGCAACCTGATCAATATAATTTTCGCAAGAGTCAAGATTGTCAAATATTTGCCAATCAATTATTCATATTTTTTCTACCTTTATCGAGGTTTAGTATACTAATAGTTTGATATATTTCAAACTTTTTCTTATCTTCGTTAATTATAGCATGTTATAATAAATATTCAACCAATTTTCAATCCATATACTAAAAATAACTCTAAAAGTCAGCTTTTCTATTTAATTTAGTGAAAATTAATAAACTACCATGTTACAATATCGAAACAAACTGAACTTAAAAGCTCATTTAACAACTCAAAAGCTATTCTAAATAATTTGAGTGGATAACAATTTATCGCTCTAACTTATCTAAATATCCTTGCTGCTACTGCTTTTTAGGAATAAATCGAATAAATAAAACTAATTTATCTAGATAAGCTTAAAGTTGTTCATCTGTGTCTTTTATTTAAAGATCAAATTTTTAGATATTGATGTAAAATGAAGTTGCTTTTAACTTGTTTTTAGTATTAAATTACAGGTAAAAACCTAGTTAGATACATATCTAATTTGGTTACTTTGTCAGTCAATTTAAATTTGACAATATAAAATAACTTTAAAGCTTTGTATTGATACCTAGAGTATCTAAGTATATAAATTAATATACCAAATTGATATTAAGCTTATGAATTTAGTATCATAGACTTGCTTAATTACAAGTAACATTCACATTTAAAACAAAAGAATAAAGTAAAAAAATAAGCTTATGCTTTAGAAACCTGAAAGTATGAAAGTATGGTAGATTTATAATGAAAAAGCATATGAAAGAGAGTGATTTAGACTAATTCCTCAATTGATTAAAATAAAAATAAGAGACTAAATTAATTCTACATATCTCTAAAAATAAAAATCGAAACATTCTATTTAGATTTTTTATTTAAAGACAGAGTTTTTAAAATTAATAATGCATTTCATAGTTTACACTGGTATATCATTCCAACTTAGCTAATTAAAAGATTTAAAAATTAGTTTAAATCTCCTTTTTAATAAAAAAGACTTGGTATTAAATACCTTTGAAGGCTCATAATAAATAAATTTTACCTATTTTTTCAGATAATCTAACTATATAAAAAGCTTTAGATTATAGTCCTAAGAAGGGGTTTGCAAAGTTTGAAAAATTAATGTTATCAAGCTTAAACACTTGATACCAAATACTTAAAAGGGAATATTTTTAATTTGCTAAGATCCAAGAATAGATAAATAAAAAATAATTTAGGCTTATTCTAATCTTCATGCAAGTTAGAAAGTTTAGAATATAAAGGTTAAAATCAAAATTAGGTAAATTTAGAAGTTTATTCATATCTAATTTTTTAATTAAAAAAGAACCAAACAATTAGCATTTATTATTACTTGTATCTCAAGGCTTTTTCCATGAAAGATAGATAGAAAATTTAGGAAAAATAACTTAGAATTTTTAATTGAAAACTCTCGTTGTCGTTTTAGATAAAATCTTATTTATTGCTTGACTATTTTTTCTTTAGCTGTAAATAAGCATAAAATGCTTAAATTGCTTTATTAAATTAAGGAAATTTTTATATTTATAGACCTTATTCAGTTAAATCTAATATAAAATGCAAATTCTTCTTGCTATGCATTTAATTTATCTATCATTAGCTCAATGAAGGTAGTTTCCTTCAACTGCTAATCCTCCTTCAATACGATACTTTGCTGGTGGAATTACTAGTAAAAAATAGGGATATTTTCTCATTTCAATGGGTAAAGGCTAAGAAAATATTATTTATGAAGATACTTGGAAGTTTGATTTTAAAACAAGCAAGTGACGCTTTTTAGCTTTGACTAATGAAGTAAAACCAGAACCAAGGTATGCTGCTTGTTATGAATTTATAGAGTGGAAGGAAATAATGGTAATGTTTGGAGGGAATACAATCTATGGGGCTAAAAATGATCTATGAAAGTTTTATGTTTAAAACTAATACTGGTAGTAAATAATTGTTAATGGAATCTAACCTCCTCCTAGGTGTAAAGCTAGCTCTGCTATTACATTCTAAGAAAATAAATACTTTGAATTGTACATTTTTGGAGGAGAGGGCTATGAAGGTTCTCTTAACGATGCTTGAGTATATAATGCTTAAAGAAACAAGTGAACTGAGTTGGTAGGATAAGGAGTAAAACCAAAACAGCAATTTAGTGCTAGCGTCTTAGTTGATGGCGATGAACTAATAATAAGGAATAACGGTTAACTTGAAGATTGGGACATGTACATACTTAATTTAAAAACACTAGTATGAAGAAAATAAACAGTTAATCCTCATCCTACAGATTAATAATTGACAGGAACTTGCTTCTTTAGTGAAAACAAAAAAATGTATATTACTACTGGCTGGTCAGAATAAATTGGTGGAGATATGGAAGAAGTTTGAGAATTAAATTATTAAGATCATAATAATTTGATTTGAACTGAGTTAAAAGTTGGAAATTGATAAAATCTCAAAAGAGATTCTCTTTTCACTGCCTGCTATAATAATAAAATTTGAATGACAGGTGGCTGAACGTCTTCAAGTCTTAAAAACGACATTTCTGTTATAGACCTCACTAAACCTTAATTATAATGAGAAATTTTTGAGAAAGATTTTAAATCGCCTCCACCAATTTCATTTCACAGTATGAATGTAATATCCTCAGGCGCTTTTATTTTTGGAGGTTTAGATTCCAAAGGCTAAGCTTAAGATAAATTATGAAAACTTGATTTAGAAAAATGAATTTGATCAGAGCCTTATGTTTAAGGAAGTCAGCCTTAAGGAAGATTTGCTCATGTTTCAGCAGTTTACGGTAATTTCATTTTGATTTGAGGTGGGAAAGACACTTCTTAGTAGTAACTAAATGATATGTATAAGCTTAACATAAACACTTTAATGTGAGAACGCTTATAGTAAATAAACACTCCTACACCTAGATATGGATCTTGCGGAGTTATGGTAGATCATTATTTATATGTCTTTGGTGGATATGGTAATGTATAATTTACTAATGAGCTATGAAGGTTTGATTTAGGATCAAATAGTTGGGAGCAACTTAACAAAATTGAAAAATATCCTGAAAAATTATGCTACTGTAGTCTTTATGAATACTATGGTATATTATATATATTACATGGCTAAAATGAGTAAGACATACATAATACCTTTTATTATACATACAACATCAAAAAAGCAATGTTTTATAGAAAAAAAAATTATGCAGGGAAAGGAAAAACTGCGTATGCAGCAGTTGATAATTTTTTGGCCTGATTTGGAGGAGAAACTTGAGGATAGTATTCTGACGATGAATTCTTTGTGTTCGATCTAAATAAATAAGTTATTTAATAAATCAAGAAAAATGTTGACGAAGCATGACCACCTAGTGTTTTTGGCCATTCGATGGTATATTATAAGAGAATGATTTTACTTTTTGGTGGAGTTTATCTTCATGGAATTCTTAGTATTAAAAAAAGATCTTCGAATGAATTTTGAATTTATGAAGTTCCTGAAAAATGCAAGTTAAATGATTCTCTATTATGTAATTGACCATGTAGTTACGGTACTTAAGAAAACTCTTAGTGCGAATTATGTCCCAGTGGAACTTATACGGACAAAAATCATAAATGCTAGAAATGTCCAGTTGGAATGGAGTAACCAAACTAAGGAGCTGCTTCTTTTAAATAATGCTAGCCATGCGAAGAAGGATACTTTAGTAATTAAGAAGGAGCAAAATATTGCTTGAATTGCCCTTAAGGAAAAATTTGTTCAGTTGGATCGATAAATCCTACTACTCAAGCAATTTGAAGAGAATATTTATCTAATTAGCCGAAAAATTATTAGAATAAGTAGCAAGAAGTTCTAAAGATAAACATATCAATAATAATCTTCGTCACTATTTGCGTTTTAACTGTAACCATATTTTACCTACAGTGAAATAGGATATAAAACAGAATCCATATTATTGATATATTCTAGAAAGAACATAATTAAGAGATATTTAGAGTTATGAAGCTAAAAAAAACTTCTCTAGGTGGTCTTTTTTCATTCTTTTTTATTATTATAGGAGCTGCTCTAGTAAGTAGCTTTTTGATAAATTTTACAAAGGATAATAGAAGAGAAAGTAAATCACTTATCCCATTATAGGTTATGAGAGAAACATATAAAATCATAAATGCTGATATCGAATTTATTATCAATTTTGGATCTTATTAAGGAAAATGTAGCTAAGAAAATAAAAATACTGAATCATTCGTTCAATGTGATTAGAACATAAAATATGAATAAAAAGGTTTTTCCCTTAATTTTTATCATGATGATTGAGGATAGTTGACTTGTAAGAAAATTGATTAGAACTGCTGAGTAAAGGTAGCATGTTTCTAATGCTAGATTTAGGAATAAGCTTATATTGAGTTTCATCTAGAAGAAGTAGATTCTTATGCTTCTTATATTTAATTCAACGTTTCTTCTACTTCTTCAATTCCTAACTAGATCTCAAGTATAAATTAAACTATTCAAGCTGATTTTGAAATGTTCTTTAGAGGAGATGAGCCAACTATCCTGGAAGTAAATGCAATATCTTCTATTTATGAAACTGACAATCCAGAATAATAAAAATATAACAAAGACACAGGATATCATGTGATGAACTCTGGCTATTATTAGAAAGGATCTTAATTTACTAGCCACGAAGTACAACTTAGCACGAATTTGTAGGCTAGAATTAGTGTACATTTAGGCCAAAGTTCTTTAATAACTAAGCAGGAATTAAAAATAACAGCCAGCAATTTTATTTTAACTGTTTTAAGTTCTATGTTTGGACTTCTTGGAGCAATTGGATGGACGATGAGCCTCTTAGAAAAAACCTAAAAAAATTTCTAAAAAAAATAGAGAGAAACTGAAAAGAAAGCTAGAATGAATATCATAGCTCTCTATTTAAAAAATTACTAAAAAAACCTAAAGAAACCAAATTTATTTGAGAGATAACGAAATGAAGCAGTCAAAAGCTAAAAAAATTAAATTGAAGAGGAAAATAAAAATAAAAATCAAGATGAATTTGAGAAAAATTATGTAAAGGAC
Organism: Loxodes magnus; assembly: GCA_946699065.1. Lineage (NCBI taxonomy): Eukaryota > Ciliophora > Karyorelictea > Loxodida > Loxodidae > Loxodes > Loxodes magnus. The sequence goes on along the minus strand of CAMPDV010000499.1, from coordinate 125,019 downwards.
TTTAAACCTTTCAAAATTTAAGTCAGCAATCTTAACCCATAATAAATATAGAATGATACATAGGATGAATATCCAAAATAAATGAAGCAAAAATAGTAAAGGGAAAAGAGTGATCTAAGATGCGAAAATTTGGAAGATAAAGAAACCAGTATAAACATAATTCAAACAACTAATGAAACTAATATATCGAGAAATTAGAAGCACAAATTAAAACAAAAGTATTTGTGAGAAAATAAAAATATTAAAATTTACTTAAGACCTTTACGTTAAAATTAAAAATGAATAAATAAAATATTATTTTAAAAACAAAAATTCACAATAATTTATTAAAAGATTTATATATTTCCATCTTTGCATTTATAGGCTTGCTATATTTCTTAAGTTACATCTAGATAAATTTTCTTAATATTTATTAATTAATATAAATTCTTATATTTATTTAGTGATAATTAAAAATAATAAATCCTAAATTAATATTTTAATGATAAATTTAAACTAGGTCTTCTGAAGAATATCTCATTATACTATTTAATTACTAAAATATTATTTTATAAACAATTTTAAAATTTATTTTAACTAAAAAATTTTAGTATTTATACCTCATTTTTTTAATCCTCTTTTTAATTCAATCGTTAACCACTAAATTCCTTCTTTAGCGTTTTCTCCTTTATTATTAGTTTCATATATTTTATAATTTTTTACTTTGTTCCATTTTATTTTTTAAACATCCAATGACTATTATTCACTTACTAAATCACTCTTGTTTAGAAGAAGCAGCACTGGCTATTTCCCATCCAAATTACTTAAAAATTAATCGATTTCTTTAAATCCTTAAAATTTACTTTAATCCAAAACATAAACCCAAGCGTCTGATTTAACTTCACTAATGTACCTTTAAGGTACTTCTTTGAATTCATAAATTTCATTTTCGAACTTTATTTCAGTTTACTCAATTTGTTCGGTTTTTTTGATTTATCACTTTTTTTATCCATTTTGTAAAAAATAAATTAAACTTGATTTTCCAGATTCTTTTTGGCCAACAAAAGCAATCGTTTTTTATTTTAATAATTATCCTTATTCTTCTGACTCCTCATCTTATTCTTAATACTCGTTTTTATTTGTTGGTAAGCATTGGCATAATTTTCTAGCTCACTTTTTAAACATTTCAATCATTTTTATTTTTAGATTTTAAGAATCTTATAAAATAATAAAATTATAACATAAATAAATAATTATTTTATTTTATTTATAAAGTTACTCCTTTATCTAAATCAATTAAACTTTCTTAAAGAAATAATAAGTTCTATTTTCACTTTTAATCTTAGCTTACAAATTAAATTTTATTTTAATTTTAAATAAAAATAAAAATGGAAAGCTTCTTGTAAAAAGTTTCATCTAAAAGAGTTCATACTGGTGGAATATAAGTAGCAAACTTTGCTTAAAGAATTCAAAAATAACAAGAGGAAATTTTAAAACTTTTGAGACATGTAAAGGAGCTAGAAGGAAAAATCATATATTCGATTTCTAGCATTAAAAATGAAAATGGATATTCAATAAATATAAGAATCTAACAGTTAGAAACTAAATTTAATTAATTCCTAGAGTTACAGAAATTATATTTCTTTAATTGTATTGAAGAAAGATCCTGTAGATGTAGAACCTATAAATACGCTTGAAAAAATTACTTTATATGAGAGAAAAAATTAATACTGATTAGGTTTAAGAAGATTTGGCTATACTGTAAGATATAACAGATATTGTTAACGAAAATAATAAAAAGAAAACTTAAAGCTATGGAAATAATTGAGTAATTTATATTACCCTACAAATTGGATTCTATGCAGAAAAAAAATAGCAAAGAGGGAGTTAAATTTTTTAAATATAAACATTCACAATAATGAAGGAAAAGATAAATCCTTGATTTAATTTGACTGAAGTAAGATTTTAATAATAAAAAGGGCTAAATACAGCACGAATAGATATGTATTTAAGGAAAGCGTTCAAGATGAAGACTGAAAATTCAGGATTTGACAAAAAAATTAAACTTAAATACAGTGGCGAACCTTATTAAGGAGTAATCACTATAGATAATTATTAAAACTAAGAAATTTAGGTTTATTTCTTAATAAAATATATAAAGGATAGCTACTTTTAAGAAGAGCTGTTTGTCACCTCTTCAGAGAAGGAGAGAAAAGAAGTATTTTCTCTTACCACGTTTTAGCTTTAACAAATTTTAATCTTCTTCAGACAACAATTGGTTAGTAAGGAAGAAAATTAGAAAATTAAGAAAAAAGCCCCCACAGTAGTTTACAAAATGGATTCACAGCAAAAGATTCTCGAAATTATTTGCAATATAAGAAAATTAATAATTATCCTTACAGCAATAATCAATGAACAAATAGTTAAAGGGAAAATTATGAACAGAAAAGTTAAGACAACTTTCAGCTCTACCATTGAAAAGTAAAAAAGAGACAACTTGACTGAGACTCTGAAAATAATAATTAAGAAATAATAAATAAATGAAGAAGGTAAAGTAAGATTGATAAATATAACCACGATATCTTTTATTTAAATATAATTGAAATAGAGCAATTGGACTCTTAATAAAAAAAATAAATTATTTATCAACTTATCAAAAAATTAAAAAAATTCGAATAGACTTAAACTCCTAAAAGGATTAAATTTTTGAAATAAGTCAAAACCTCATAAAGGATGAAGATAATTATGAGGTTATATGATAGACCGTCAAAAGCGGCGAAGAAACTTTACATTAGACTTCAATGGAACTTTTATTGAAATAGTGAGAAAAGAAAAGTTACATCATAGACTAAGAAAAAGATGCTACATTTGCAACAGTAAGTGATATTTATGATGGAAATGTCCAATTCAAAAAAAAATAAGAAATAATATTTTACGAAATATTAGCTTCTTGGAATTCAAAGAAAGAGCTACTGAATTTTATCCTTATGAACTGTAAAACTCTATGAAAGAAACAAGATTCGAATGAAAGGTTTAAAGCAACAAATAATTTGAGATTAAATGCAGAACAGGGAGAAGTTATATGAAGAAATTAATGAACTAAAAAATAAAATTTTACTTTTAAGTATATTAGTGATTAACGATTTATAAATAAAATTATTTAATTATTGAATTTATTAGAAGTGTTGTATATTTAAGTCCATACTCTAATTATTCTTTCATTTTCCTTAGTAATAATATCTATTTTTATTTGAAGGATTAAAAATTCTAGTATTTATAAGCATTTGTTTCTAAAAAATGGTAAGTATAAATACTATATTTTTTATACAATTTTAAATTTATGTAAGTATATTTTTCTCATGTTTAGGATATAATTATCATGGATATATATAACAAAACATTTAAACAGGAAAATTCTCTAAAAAATAAAAAAACGAAATAATTACAATGAGTGAAAGTGAGAAATATGATTGATATGACGAACATTAACCACTTGGAAATCCAGAATTAAAAAAACTTTCGACACAAACTCAAATAGAAGTATTATCTAAGTCATTAAAAGAGTTTATGTTTAAAAATAGATACCTCACTAATAAAGTAGAAAAATTAGAAAAACTAATAACATCTTTACTTGAGAAACAAAATTAATCATCATAAGAAATAGAAGACAAACTGGAAAAAAGAATTCTTTAAATTTAATAATAAATTCAGGTTACGCCATTTTCGATTTAACAGAATTAATCAGATCCTATGGAAATAGAAAATGAAGCCTCAAATTAAAATAAACAGTAAACGTTTATTTAAAATAAGTAGTAAATTTAAATTAAATAAGTGTTACAGGAATAATAGTTTAAAAGAAGAATAAAATGCTACGTGTGCAATAAATAACACCAATTATATATAATTTTTATGTTTTAATTCATATTATTTCATTTGTACTTTTTACTTAGTCCATTGATGAAATTTACTTCATTTTACTAATATAATTGTATTGTGGAGAAATTAAAGTAAATGGTTATTATTTATAAAATATTTAGTCTTTGCTAAAAGCATTCATTTTATAAACAGATAGATTTTACTTTCTTACTGAGATCGATTCAAACTATGATCTTCTCAGCGACATGATAAGATCTTGACCTTATTCATAAAATTAGAAGGCTTTATCAGAGATTCACCTCAGATTCCGCCATTTTTTTAATTATCTACAATAATTTATATTTATTTGCAAATCCTAAATGATTAATTTATATCTAATTATAATAGAAAAACAAAATTAGTTTTTTTGGTTAAAAATAAAGTAAAAGGAAGACATATTTTTATTTACAAAGAATTAAGTTTTAGTTAACTTATTTTTAGAAATTTAGTAATATTTGAAAATAACTCTTATCCACCAATTTTTTTAATAATATTTAAAATTTTTGTCGCTGATAGTATTAAATAAAATTTGGTTATTTTTTAATAAAATAAAAATTTCTAACCTAAAATTAATAATGAGTTTTTAGTTTCGAATATTATAGATAATCTAATAATAAATTTTTCTGGATTTAAATATTAAAAAAAATTATTTTAAATGATTAAATTTTACTTTTTCATTTGTTTTTCTCTAATGATTTGTTATATTAATTTTTTTCTCTGGCATTTACTAAATTTTGTAAATAATTTTTTATCAAACTTACGTAAAAAATTTTCAATTGTCATCTTCATTATTTGATATGCTTCTTTTTTTAATATTAATAAAATTACTTAAATCTTTCTTTAATATGATCATTACGATTTAGCCTATTAAAATTATCAATAAAAGCCTGTATAAGTTTCAAATCTGACTATTTTTGACTTAATTTCCTAAATTTATTTTAAATCTTTTATTAAAGTCAAATAACTGGTGATTTTGACAAATATTGATCTGTGTCTCAAAGTTTTTTCTTTTTATTATACTCTTTATATTATATAATTTAGTTTTCTTATTTCAATTTCTGTTTATTCTATTGTTCAAACCTTTATCTTGACAATTTTAATTTTTAAATATTAAGAAATTTCTAATCATGCTTTGAGATCTATAAGCAATCTTCTTTTTATTTTGATATACAAGGCATTTCTAAGGTTCCTTTCTTATATTACTTTAATATCTTTTCCCAGGAAGGTATCCACTTCTCGAGCTAAATTTAGAAGAAGTTAGAAACTGAGAAACTTTAATTCTGATATCTCCATATCATTATAATAATAATAATATACTTAAAGTTATTAGAGTTTTGCATTCTCTGGAATTGCAACCAGTTCCTGCGGACAGTTTTTTTAACGTGGGTGTGGTCCTCGACCTTTTTATTAAGTGGAAGGTTACCACTGTAACCGTTGAAGTGATCTTGCAAAAAGCTTTTATTTGTAGATCCCTGTTGGAGTTATTCATAGTTTATTGAGTTGTCTCCATGTTCTTTTCTACTCTTATTCGTTTATTTTCTTTCATTACCAACGGTTTTTTAAAATATGTTGATTTGATTTGCAACATCAACAAAGTTTGTATTATTGTCTTTATTTCGTTCTTTTTTATGATAATTTATTTTCTATATTTTCTAATCTTTTAATGAAACTTGTAGCAATCATTTCTTTTTCTGGATTCAATTCTGTTTTTAATTATATTGGTATTTTTTCTATTTCCATTTTCGTGTCATATTTAAAGTTTTATTGTGACTAAGTTCAGAGTTGTTCTTCCGTTATCAAATTGCTTTGAATGAGCTGTCTTCTGAGTATTAATAATTCGTTGTTTTAATCCTCTATGCTATTCATTAATTCCCTTATTTTTTCTCCTTAGTTATAAGCTATTTCTTCATACTTTGAAATTAATTTTTACATTTGATCTAGTTAAATTTAAAGTTTTTGATCAGATTCGTTCTTAGGTTATCTTATCTCTATAGATCCTACCATCACTTTACCTTCTGATGACAAACTTGACTCCTCTCGTTGCTATTGATTTTCTAAATTTCTTTTGCCGCTTTTCTCTTTAGGTTTTTAAGTTAATTCTTTGAGAGTCGAAGAGATTAATCCATTTTTTTATCCTCCATATCATTATTTAGATTATTTTACATTCCGCTTAAATTACAGATAGGAACAGGCAAAAAACGAACTTTTCATTCCTGGTTGCTATATAAAAATATTTTATTTCCACAAAAATGATTTTTCACATAATTAATTGTTAAAATTGCTAATTCTAATAAAAATATTAGGACTTTACAATTTTTTTTTAATTTCGCTGAATTAAAAAATATTTTGGATTATAAAAGTAAGACTAAAACTAGAAACTCGATCAGATATTAATTAGCAAAAAAGCAGATATTGAATAAATGAGAATCTACAATTACAATTTTTAAATTAAATTTATTTTTTCAGTTTTAAGTTTAAATTAATGAATACTTAAATTTAAGAATTTAAAATACGTAAAGAAGCTATGAATTATCCAAAAATATATAGGAAAAATATATGTATGGGACTGGAATAAAATAATCATTCTTTGAGGATGTATGGTAGATATTTTAGTTCTATGCTATAAATAGTGATTACTAATTCATGATATCAAGTTTACTTCATACTGAGAACTAATTTGAAGACAGAATTAGAACGAAATTTTATTAAGAAGCGATTTTACATTTTATAGATATAATTGACTGAACATATATTCTGAGAATAACCTTAGAACTTTCCTTAAATTAATTATTCTAAATTTAACAGATAATATAGGAAAGAAATAATATAATTCTTTAAACTGCGAAATTGTAGAGTAATTTTCAATATGATTTACATTTGCTGCATTATCCTATGAAACATTATTTCTATATGTTTAGAGAAAAAAGGTCGTTTAGAATATCTTACTAAGAGTTAATAGGTTTTGGTAGAAAGGTATATTTTTTCTTAAATGGAATTATATATAAAGCACTAAAGTATGCATGATTATCAAATGCTTTGCTAATTTAGCAAAGAAGGAACATAAGACTATTATAAAGATGTAAAGCAGTAAAAAACTTATTATTCATAATTTTTTTATCAAGGTAATAAATGTAATTGTTCAATAATTAAATAGGATAATTGAGTTTATATAAATAAAGAGAAAGTGAAATAAGTTCTCAATAAATAGAATGAATAAATCTACAATCTTTAAGAAAGAATAAATTATTTCATATTGAATAACTTTAGTAAGAGATATCTTATAAAGTAAGCTTCTTTATTAATACAGAGCTGCACACCATCGAAGTACTACGCGCACTTTAATCAAAGTTTTTTTTAATAAATTCCCAACAAAAAATCGTCGCTTCATCAATCTTAATCTACTTAATTAAGTAAGTTCATTTATATCTGAAATAATTAAGAGTATATTATAACTATTTAAGGAAAAATGGTAAATATAAATTTAAGAATTTTTAAATAAGAATTAGTTTGGAAAAAATTATAAAATATATGCATTTAAAAATTAAAAAGATTAAAGTAATGACGTTTTTGTAGCTCTGCATGTTATCTTATGAAAGGATGCTTTAGTTCAGAAATTTACAAACTAAAAGGAACAATAAATTGAGAAGGGCGTGTAAATAATTATTTAATAACAATAAAATCTATAAAAAAGATAAAATACAGAATAAAGACAATAAAAGAGAAGGAGCAGTAACTTTCCGTGAAAAAGATAGAAAAAATCCATTCAAGTAAAAAATAGATTTCTTAAATTTTGGCTAAAACTTAGAAAAAGTAAATAGATTACTTTTGTTGAGAAATTATTAATAAGATTAAGATAAAATATTTCTTTCTTAAAAGCAGAGCAACAAGAACCTGACCATGCTATAATTTATGATACATATGAAAATCGCATTCAGTTCTGTTGCAGGATTGATCTTCATCGACCATCCTCATGAACTGGCAAACCTAGTGGTGCTCTGTAATTGAATATAGGCCAAGAATGGATTAAATTTCATTCGTTCTTATAAAAGCCTGTTAAAACCGGAAAAATTGAATACTTTACTCTATAGAAGGTTTCCAAACGATAAGGAAGTGAATTTAAATTTCAAAGAACACATAATTCACATCTTCTGCATATTTAATAATTTTTGAAAAAATAAGATTTATAGATAGATAATATTACTTTACTAATTAAAATTTAATTAAAAAAATAAATATTTTTATTTACTTTTTTATTTAAAAAAATTATTATTAAATTAATAAAAAAATAGAAAATCGATATAAAAAAATTAGGAATAAGATATATAAAAAATTAATATAAAATGAATATATAACTCAATTAAAACTTTCTAATACAAACTTTTTAATTTAAAAATTTAGTCTAAAGAATTTAGCAGTAAAATATAAATAATTATTTAATTAAAAAAATTATTTATAAATAATCATTCATAAATATCTAAAATTGAAATAGGAAAAATAGATAAAAAAAGGGTGTTTCTAAAATTAATTAAATCAAAATTAAAAATAATTAAGTAAATTTCTGCAGAAGAAATAAAAACTAAATATATAAATGATAAAATAAAACTTAATTTAATTGCTAATTATTTTTTAAATAATTCAAAAAAAAACAGCTTTAATTATAAAATAAATTTTTGTATTTATAAATTTTCCCCATAAAAACATTTTAGAAATTAAAAGAAAATACCCAAAATAATAATTTTAATTAAATTTAAAAACATTAAAATTATATATTTACATTGCTTTATTTCGATTCTCATAAAATTTATATCTTTCTGATTTAAGAATGATAATAATATAAAAATATGCTTATTGGACTTACTATGGATTCATTAAAATAATTATTTGATTTTATTACAAATTTTATAAACTACTTTAGCATATTATTATATAAGAAAGTTATTAATTATAAATACAAAAAAAGCAAAACTTTTTTATTGAACAAAAATAATATTAAAAATAATTAAATAGAATAAACTATAAATTTAAAAAATTAAAAATTAAAATTAAAAAGAAATTTAAAAGTAAAGGCATTAAAAGTTAAAAATTGCAATTTTAAATAAATTATTCAGAATACAATTTTATTAAATTTACTAAATCTAATCTAAACAAATGGAGTTTCAATAGAAACTTTTATAAAAAATTTAAATTTAATTAAAAAAATTCTGTTAAAAATTTTAATCTCATCTATATTCATAAAGGAATAAGAAAATTGTTTAACTAAAATGAAATTGCACATGCATAAAGCATGTTCAAATGCTAAATTTAATGATTAATAATCTGAAGAATGTGTGATTATACGAGTTAATTAGTTAATTTTTTTTTATAGACACTTTTAAAAGTTATTTTAACTAAAAAATTTTTAGTACTTGTAACTCATTTTTTTAATCCTCTTTTTAATTCAATCGTTAACCACTAAATTCCTTCTTTAACGTTTTCTCCTTTATTATTAGTTTCATATATTTTATAATTTTTTACTTTGTTCCATTTTATTTTTTAAACATCCAATGACTATTATTCACTTACTAAATCACTCTTGTTTAGAAAAAGCAGCACTGGTTATTTCCCATCCAAATTACTTAAAAATTAATTGATTTCTTTAAATCCTTAAAATTTACTTTAATCCAAAACATAAACCCAAGCGTCTGATTTAGCTTAACTAATGTACCGTTAAGGTACTTCTTTGAATTCATAAATTTCATTTTCGAACTTTATTTCATTTTACTCAATTTGTTCGATTTTTTAGGTTTATTTTTTTATTAATCCATTTTGTAAAAAATAAATTAAACTTGATTTTCCAGATTCTTTTTGGCCAACAAAAGCAATAGTTTTATATTCTTAGTTATTTTCTTATTGTTCTTTTTCGTCATTTTCTTCTGAATATTTATTCTTGCAATTAGCAAAGCATTGACACATTTTATTAAAAAAAAGTTATAGTACTTTTTTCATTTTTATTTGAAAATTATTTAATTTCTAAATTTATTTATTCATAATAATATTCCTTTTAATTTCCAAAATTAAAGTAAAATATTGAGTTAAAATTTATCATAAAAATAAATAAGATAAAATTTTATAAATTGTTGAAAAATAGTAACAGTATGATTATTTTTTATTTATAGCAAAATCTATTAGACTTTTAGCATTTAAATAAACTTTAAAATGAATGAAATATTTAAAATCTATATTATGTTTTATTTTAATATTTATGAAAGAAAACTGACTAAATATTTCTAAAAAAATAGATTTATTTGTTTAAAATTGATAAAAAGTTAGCTTTACTTTTTAGTTTATAATAATTATTATTAATTAAAAGCTGTGTGATTATAATTTATCTTTTTCTATTAAGTATTTAAAGGCTTTCTACATTCTTCTCTATAAGCTAGCCTGTTTATCATTTCTCTTGGCTATTTAGACCTAAGCTGTTAGAAATAAAAAGAAGTTTTTTTTGAAATAATTCTCTGAAATATTTCATCTTAATCATGTTTTTATTTTTTTGAGGTATTTTAGTTCTAAGAGAAACTTCATTAAAAATTTTTTTTTTATTTCAGCTAAAAATTAACAAAAATGTGCTTAAATAAAGGAAAAACTTCCCTCTATTTCATAAAAATAATCAAATACTTAAATTAATATCTAAAATATTTTTTTCTATCCTAAAATAAGCATAATCATAGAACTTTTTTATTTTTTCATTATAAAAATCATTGAATATTTTTTTTAATATAATTGAAATTAAATTAAATAAAAATGAATCAAAACTTAAAATTTAAAAATTTTAGTTCTTTAAAATTTCATTTTTTTTATTAACAAAAAATTTTAGATTTTATCTTATGGTAAATTAAATAATTAGAAAATATAGAAAACAGATTCTGAATTTTTATGTTTTTTCGATTATTTTAAAAATTTATGTAATAATAGAAATGAATTATAGTGATATCATCTTCAATTAAGTTCATCATTTTAAAACGTATAAAATTATGAAAATAATTTCCCTAACAGAAAGTTTCGCATTCTTCCTCAATTTTGTGTTATATTATAGCGTATTTACCTTTGCTCTTTTTACCTGCCTTGACTTTAAATGTTGAACTGAAATTCAAATTATCACCAAATAATATTATTGCCGACGTATTTTGATTTCTTCAAATTTCATATTTAAGTCTTTTTCATCAATATCTTAAATCTTCAAATATTACCTTCTAGAGTAATATACAGCTTAATTATTTTACTTTAGAGTTTTAATTTTAAGTCTTTTATTTATTTTAAAACTTCCAGCAGAATCTTACGAAATGCCAGCTTATTTGCAATACCAACATTTAGATCCATTTTCTTGTTATTGTTATAAGGTTGCAATTATGGCAAAAAAATCCATGAGATCATTATGTGGTAAGCTTCTTAAGAAAAACTTTCTGTAATACATGTAAACTTATTATCCCTTATTCTTTTATGCAAATCACAAACTAATTTTCAGTTCAAGTATGATAACCAAAATCAGTTGTAAGGTTTTAGTTTTCTTATTTTATTAATGACATATAAGAGTTTAAACTAGAAATTTGTTCTCAAAGCTTTTGTGATTATAGATTTAGTTATTTTTTTACATTTCTTAAGATTTTTAGAGAATCATTTATTCAAATTATATTCATTATATTTTGTCTTTTGACTGCGAGATTTTTTAAGAATAGTTTCTTTTTTATTTTATATAAATTAATAATAAAAGTCATTAATTTCATTTTATTATAAATATTTTGCGTTATTTTCCTTTTTTATATTAAAAAGTATTTTACTTTTTATTTAAAACCAAATAAAAAATTAGCTATTTTTTATCTTATAAAAATATGAATGTCATCCAAAATCGGGAGAATTAGTAAGTAATCTGGTGCAATGTATTTAGCTTTACAAGTAATCTCGCACTTAATGCCACTACTGATAAATGTGGAAAATCACGGAAGTAACAATTCTAATTTACTCGAGTGTATTCACTAGCCGAAAGAAGGTTTAGCAGACGGGACATTAACATATTATTTCTTAATTCTTATTTGGAGGCTATTTGAGAAAACGGAGGTATTTACTACAAACTCAGATGGTAACTTAATAATAAGTAGGTACACAATTTGGAGAAGCTGACGTGACTTTTATTTGATGAATAGAATTAAAAAATAATAATTTTGAGAACACTTATAATAACTCTAATTTTTATTCGTGACAAACTTAACAATGATTACATCAAGTTATTATATCTTTAATTTTTTTAAATTTAAAATATTTCATTTCATTTATCGTTATTTAAATTAATTTATCCGAATTATTACTTCAATCTCTTTTTTTTTATAATTTAGTTAAAATTAAAATTTTAAAACTAAACAAATAGAAAAGTAAATAGTTCAATATTTTTCTGTTTATTATTTTGAAATAAAAGTTTTCAAATTTGTACATTTTTTAAATTTCTTTAGTTGGATTAAAATACAGAATTAAATATGAATTATTTCACGATTAGTTTAAAAACTTTAATAATGATTTTCATTTATTTAATAATAATAATAATTAATTACCATGACTCTACCATTACTAGAATTGTCACGAATTAAACTTTTATTGTTGAATAAAAGCATTAACTTCAACTTTGCTTGGATTACGTCTATTATAAGTCATGATGATTTTTTGCTTGTTCATTCTAATAGTTTCAGATAGGTCGAGTCCCATTTATTTCTTATTTAATTCATTAGCTGCATGTTAGATATATGGAACTTCTTTGTTTAGTTGGAAGATTTTTTCCTGTAAAGTTGATCCTTTAATTGCAATAAAGCCTGAATATATTTTACACTCATTTTCTATGATTTTCTTTTCCTTTAGTCTAAATTGGAAAAAATTTTGCACTTTATGTTCTATAATAAATTTAATATAAATTCTTTTAGACGGATTTCTCTTAGAGAAGGAGGTCAAGGTCCAAAATAAAGGGGCTAAATTATAAAATCTTTCATAGGCGTGGCACTCTTCAACCGTCACCTGAAAAAAGAAAAGAATGCTTAAGGGAGATATTGAAACTCCATCAAAAAATTGAAAATAAACTAAAAGGATTAATAACTCGGAATAAGCTATTTAAGCAGGAACAGTTTGGATCAACTTGGAATAAAAACCATAAAAAGCATGGATCAAATTCAGATACTAGATCTAACACGAAATCTGATAATAAGAATTCGAACATTGGAAGAGGAACAAAGGCAACAAAAAGAAGAAATAGTAAACCATATTGAAAATGAAGAATTTCATTTTGGCAAAAAATTAAGAAACATAATAGAAGCAAATAGTAGGGAATCGAGTTCGAAAATGGAAAGCAATATTTTAAATTAAAGAAAAATACGAAAAAAAATTTGGTGAAGTGACTAATTTAATACTGAGATTGAAAAAAAATGGAATAATTCCAGCTATAACCATTACAAAGTGGCTGTATTCCAATGGAAATAGAGTTAAAAAAAATCAATAAAATGTGTTATATTTGCAAAAATCAATACAGAAATACTCTCTACTAAAGAAAATAAAAAAAGTAATTTGGAGTTCAATCTACTAAAATTTAACAACTTTTATTCCTCAAGTGACTGGAAGATCTGATGCAGGAAACGATAAAGTGCTGGACTGAGACAAATAAGTTCTTAGAAATGAGAGTAACTTGCAAACTTAAAAATTACCAAACTTCTAGCGCGGAAAATAGCTGAAAATAGGAAATAGTTCACATAATTCTTTTCCTAAGACCGTAAAAAAGCATCTACATAGCCTTCCAGCCAAAACTGAAAAGCCTCTAAAAGAAGAAGAAAATTACGGTTGAAGGAATCTACATCAGCAAATTATTATTAAAAATTCCCTAAATTACTTGAATAAAAATAAAATCCTTGGGAAGGATTAGAAACAAATATAAAACATAATTTTCAGTGTAAAAGAACTTTATTTGACATAGAAAAAAGCAATTTAAATAACTCAACATGAATTAGAAATCTATGCTATAGATGAATATATATGCCCATCAAATTTTAACTCTGATAAACAATATGGAATATAAGAGTTAAATAACGAATATAAGTGAGGTTTAATAAAGTGAAAAAATGTAAAAATACTGGAAAAATGGTTAACAATAAAGTATCGTAAGCTTAGCAAAAAAGGGCTAGGAGATAAGCCAGATTAGAAAAGAAAAACCAAAAATCACAAAAGGCTTTGTTTTCACTACAAGTCAAATAACTAAAAAGAAACTAAGAAAGTTCTTTGATAATAGCAAAAAATGAATTCATATCTGAATACTATGACAAAATGGAAAAAGCTTCAACAAATTGAATGAGGTAATTACTCTCTTTCATATAGAATAAGAGAATTGATGACATTTATTTAAAAACTGCTCTTAGAATTACATGGTTACGGAACTAACTTATTCAAAATAAATTCTTAGCAGTAGATTAGCTATGACATTAATCCTAGAAAAATTGAATAGAAGAAATTTCAATGAATACTGAAGAAAACAAAATCAATATCGTGAAAAATCACATAAATAATTTATTAGAATTTGAATGAAAGAAAAAACTAAGAACTTTTATTCTTCCCGAAGTAGAAATAGTAGATTAAAAAGGATCCGATAATGTAATTCTTTCTATAATCTCATAAGGCACTTCTCTGGCAATAAAATACTTAAAATACAAAAGGACTAAAGTATCTGAAAAGAATTAATAAGATCTTTTACAAATAAAAATAAAGTTCCGAAAAAATTGGATTCAGAATAAATCTTAATCAGACGGAAGGAGTGGAAAAAAATCCAAAAAAATAATTGAGGAGCCTTATCTTAAAAAATGGATAGTAACTTATTGAAATTCAAGTAAAGAATTATTTCTTAAACTTTTAGTTGATAAAAATAATAAATGCAAAAACTATTAAATAAGCCTAAAAATGTGTTCTATAATCCTTTTAACATTTAGTTATTTGCTTTATTATTTTCTTCCGTTATTTTTTCAAGCAATTTCATGCTTGATAAAACTTTCTCCTATAAAATTTACCTTTTTGCGCACAATATATTCGATTCAGTTTTCTCAAAAGTCTTTTTATAGTAAAAGGAATAAGAACATCAGTTCATTAGGTCAAACAAATGATTCGAATAAATCGAGCATACGAACTCACCAATAGATAAAAAAGAATCAAGAAGAAAATCAATTTTTTATCTAATAAAAGATAACTATATTTATAATGTTTTGAAATCAAAATAAAGAAATAACTTTGTACTTTGTTAAAGCTTTTATTATTTTTACTTAAAAAAAAGAAATTTTTTATAATTTAATTTTAAATTTTTGAATGTAAATTTAATATTTTGATTCATATGTTTAATATTTTATTAAAATTAGTCTATAATATTTCTAACTATTTTGTAGAAATCTCTGTTTTGGAATTATTTTTATCTTGATTTTTTTCCTTTTTACCTTAAAAAGAAAAACTTTTTTTGTTTTAAATGTCTTATATTTATCTGAGAATGCCTTTTTGTAAAATTCACTCTCTCAAGAAATAATGTTAAACTAGTTTAGATAAATTTCTATCAGATAACTTAGTGAAAACTCTTTCGTTTTATTTAGAAATTTTCTCTTTAGAGATAAATTAATCTTTAGCTTTAAAATGTAATTTACTCTTAAAAATTCCTTTCTGAATAAAAAATTTGAAATGATTTTTGGCTTTGATCAGATACCAACAATATTTTAGTAAAAGTATTATAATTTTTAAAGTTATTAATTGAAAGAAAAATTATTTTAATTGACTTAGTCCTTCAAATAAGTCATAAAAAGTTTAAAAGGTATAAATGAAAATAGTCATTTAACTAATTTTTTGAAAATATAGATCAGTAAAAATATAAAGTATTTAACTCTTTTCAATACCTATATTAAAAAATATTTACAGTGAAAATTGAGTGCCAGATTTTTTTTAAAGATCATTATTATAATATTATAAAAAACAGTTCAAAACTGCAAAATAAATTTGCATTTCACAATTAAAATAAATGAATAGTAATTATTGATATTTTTAATATAAAATAGAATTAACTATAGAATTTTCAATTTGATATACTTAAATTTTAAAATAGTAATTATCAAGTAGTAAAAACTAAGAAAAATATAGGACATAAATTTAAATTAAGTAATTATTACTAAAATAATAGATATTTAAATTAAGAAAATAAAATAAATAATAGCAAGATTTCTGTTTTCAAAATAAATTTAATCATATGTATTATTTTTATAATTTTGCAGTATAAGTAAATAAAAAAAGATTATTAAAGTAAATTTTAAGATTAAGATCATAAAAATAAATAATATGCTAAATAAATTGGCTTTAAAAATTATATTTAATTAACTGCTTTATCTTATTAAAATTGGAATTATTATTGATTTTTTTAATTAAAATTTTAGATAAGAAAAATAAAGAAAAAAAAACAGTATTAATTTTCAAATCCCTATATTAAAAGAATGATTAAAGAAATGTAAATCGATTCAATCATCAATAATTTTTTTGGCTATAAAATTAAAAAATGTTATGATTTTTATTTTATTTTCTATGATTTATAAATAAATATTTTATAAAGTCTGCTATTATATCTTTACTTATTTTAATTAAAAAAACTAAAAATAATTTTCAATATAATATCAATGATATCTAAATCATCTATAATGAAATAAAAATTTTTCTAAAATTTATCTAATTATCTTTTTAGGAAATAATTTTAATTAAGATATTCCAATATAATTAAATGAATATAATTTAAATTATTTGAAATCTAAAAAAATTCTTTTTATTAAACTCTATATTTTATGCAATTTATAATTCTATCTAAATCTATTAATTTATTTTGCTTTTTATTTTTTACTTATGATTAATAATTTCATTATATTTTAATCAATATAATTAAAAAAAATTATTCAGTTAATTATCTAATTCTAAATAAATTTTAATTTAATATACTTATTTTTGATTTAAGTAAAATATGTTTAGAAGCTTAAATTTAAATTTGAGTTAATTTTAGAAAAGTTTTATTTAAAAAAGTTAAATTTTAATTTACTTATTTAATTTATTTTTTAACCATTCAAAACCTTCGAAGATATTTTCTCCTTTGTTGTTACTTTCATAGATTTTAAAATTTTTTATACTATTTCACTAGATTTATTACATATCTAAAGGTTTATATATTAGATCGCTTTTGTTTAAAAAAAGTAGCACAGGTATTTCTATATCTATTTTATTTAAAAAGTTATTAAATTCTGAACAATCATTGCCTCTTTATGTATCAAAAACATATACTCAAGCATCTGTTTTCATCAAAATAGAGTACTCTAACGGAATTTCTTTGATATCATAAATTTATTCTTACAATTCTATAAAAGTCTACTCAATTTTTTCTGTTTCTTTACATTACTTTTTCATTTATTTATTTTTTAAATAATAAATGAGACTTGATTTGCCAGATCCTTTTGTTCCAACAAATGTAATAGTTTTTTCAATCAATTACTCTTATTAAATATTTATTTATGATTTACTTTTCGAACTACAACAACAGTGTTTCTTTTTAGATTTCAAGCTTTCTGGATAAATATTTTCTCTATTTTATTCGCAAAACCTTGCTCCCATTATATTTTATTTTAATCTTTTTTAAAACAATTTTTCATTAAATAATTTTTAAGATTTTTTTAATTTTTAGATCTTATTTAAGTTTATAAGTTTAAATCTTCTGTTTGTATTGCTATATCTATTTTATATCAAAATTTGAAGTCAAAGCAAATAGAGTCTTAAACTTTTTTAAGTTCTCTTTATTGTAAAATAAAGTTGAATCTATTTTAAATCAGAGACTGTATATACTTATTAAGATATTTTCATTTTTTGAAGCAGATAAAATATCGCTACTGTTATGCTTTTTCTGGACTATTATTTGAAATTTTTTGACCGTTTAAACTGTTATATTATAATAAAAAACGATGCTTTTAAAATAAAAGTGAGTTTAAGGTGCTTATTCCTATTCAAGCAAAAGATTTTTTATCATTAAACAGTGATATATGAAGAAAATGCATGATTTTTGCTCAAATTAAAGAAAATTATAATTTACAAATAAAATATAAAATTTCAACAATTTTAGTTCAATTTTAATTTTAAGTAATAAGCCGAAAGAAAATTTAAATTATCTATTTTTCTAATTCTTTATATTTGCCGTATTTTAAGGAAATAATTAACTTAAAAATAAAATATTATGCAAATATAAATGAAAAAAAATTGTAAAAATGAATAAATAATTTTGTCAAGATTAATACTGTTTAAATTAAAAAAATCTGAAATTTCTGAAAATGGTTGCTAAAAATATAATTAATAAATAAATAAATTTGATTATAGAGCACGTAGCACTCTCGTTGGTGCGCAGCTCTTTAAAAAAAATGTTTCATACTGACAAGAATGTTTGCTACTGATAAAATTATCAGATACTCATAAACCTTGTTCAATATTGGTATAATTATTCAGTACTGATAAAAATGTTCAGTACTGATATAATTAAAGAATACTCGCAATCTTTAATACTTGTTGGAGGTCCAAGGACATGGCAGGATTGTGTCTCATTGCATCACCAAAGCAGAGGACAACATGTGTCAATTATGGGTACTTAAATTCCCACCTCTGATGAAGCTCGCAATATTATTTCTTTTTCGTTCCAGTATTAAAAATAAACGAAAACAAGTCAAGCCAACGTCGAAGGTCTAAGAATCTTATGTCTCGAGGTCAAACCAAAGCAAAGGAAGACATAAGGTCGATTATGGGTACTTAACATCCCCAACCTCTGATGAAGATGACCTTGTTGCTCACCTTCGAACAATAAACAAACCAATATTAAAAAATAAAATATATAATAAAATTAATTAAAAAGTGTTTCTTTATTATTAAAATTAAAAAAAATTATTTACTTTAAAAGAAAGAATAAAAGGATAAAGAAGAAAATAAAATTAACTCTGAAAAAGACGGTCTCCATCTTACCCAACATAGAACTGAAATTTTTAAAAGAGAATGTTTAAAATTTTGAGATGCTCGAGAAACTCTTGAAGTGGTAAGCTTGTAAAAGGTAGAAATAAAAGAGGACGGACTGTAAGCTAAGTCCGAAGGCAAATAATTTTCTGAACTATTATTTTAAATTTTAAATTAAAAATATGTAGTTTAATCTTTTCTTTTATATATAAGTTGAAAAGATTTACTTTTAAATTTATAAAATTTATTTTATTACGCAAATAATAAGTTAAAAATATTAATTTTGTATAAATTTATAAATTATGCCAAAAAAAACTAAATTAAATTTACGAATTTTGATAAATTTACTTATATTGAAATTTAAACAATAGTAATTTTGTTTCTTGATTTTATACTAAAATATAAGTTTATTTTATAATTTAAGAAAATTATATATACTATATTTAATTTTTCAAAACCTTCTGATTTTTCATTAATTTAAAAAAATTGGATGAAAATAAAATTTTATGTTTTTTAATATTTATTTTGAAATAATTTAATTATCAAAAGGTAAAAAATGAAGTATATTAAAATTTTAAACATATATTTTTGCTTTTTTAGGTAAGCTTATAAATTATTTAACTATTTTTAACTTTTTGTTTCAATAATTGGGATAAAAAGGCATAAAATTTTAACTTATTATTATTAGAATGTTGAATATTTATTCAACTACATTTAAAAATATAACAAACACTTTTTTATACATGAACTGCTTTTTTTTTGTTGAAATTTGCTTTTTGTGAGATTTCCTTGAAATTTTAATAAAATTATAGTTTTATTTATTTTATTTTAAATATTTTGTATTAATGAAATTATAAAAAAAAGTTAATTTAATTTTTGTTATTTTTGAAAAAAATGTTTGATTAAATGAGAAGTGACATAATAAGATAATTTACTTAATTTTCGAAAATTTTAAAATGATAGAAGAAAAATTAATTTCTAAATAAATTAGATTAAAGAGTGTATAGTGCTTCATTTTTGTGCAATTCTATCGAAAGGTTTTAATAGCACCCGTCTTAATCCTCTTCTCTCTAAATGTAGTGTTGGTTTGTATTTAAAATCTTCCAAAGCATAGAGCAAATTATGCGATTACATAAGCATCTTTTTACCTATCTATAATGAAGATGGTTTTCTGCTGGCATTTAGATTAATTGAGCTTGTCAGATATTACATCAATGAATCTCCAACTTAATTGGATTCTTATTCTAAAATTTATACTCTAATAGCGCTAACTTCACAGGATCCTGTTGGAACACTAAGAAGCTCCCGAAGAAAGGGTTTTCAACCTTTTTAAATTCTAAAATTTACAAAAGATAATTTAAATAAATCCAGAATAGTTTTATTTTTGAAAAGGACTAAGTTAAGTGAAACATTTTAAAAATAAATCTAAATATACAAGCTTTAATTTAATTAACATTTATTTTTTAAGTTTGTCAACAAGATGCCAGGTCTGAGAAAAGGATTCTATTCACCTCCAACAGGTAATAAAAAAGGGGAAGAGGGCAAGGAAGAAAAAGCCCAATATCAACAACAGACTATTCCCCAGACCCAGAAGAAACATCTACAGACTTCTCCAGGGACGCCACTGTAGGAAGAGAAACCTAAAAAGAAAACTTAACTCCAACAATCCTTAGTGAGCGATTTCTCTCTGTCCGGCTCTGGCTTTGATAACGAGCTAGCCATCGAGTAAGCAGAGCTCAGACAGGAGGTACAGGACCTCAAGCAAACTCTAACAAAAATCATGCAAACTGGCACCAAGTTGAGTACTTGGGATTAAACCAGAATTGTTAAGCTTGAGTAGGAGGTTTTCGATATGCGAGCGGAGCTCAAAAAGCTCACGACACTATTTTGTTTCAGAGTCGCACTATCGAGTAATTGAGTGGTCAGAAGACCCATTACGTGTAAGCGTAGGCTTATCAGCCGGATTCTGCTCTACAGTAAAATTAATTAATGGAACTGGAGTAAGAACACGCCTCCTAGATCTCTATCTCACCTCCCAAGATCCAATATAGTCAGCCCAAATCTTGTTACTGCTGTGGCAGTAGCTGAAATCTCTTTAGAAATTGCAGGAAATTTTAAGATTAACAAAGAGAATATTGGAGGACATTAGAGCTAAAGTGGATTAAAGCAGAATAAGCTAAAAACAAAAAGAAAGATAATTGTTTTTTAATAAGTAGAGGCTATACTGCGATCCGAACGGGAGGATTTATAGGAAATTGACGCCAGAAGAAATGAACTAGAAAGACCCAAGGGCGCACACTTATATTCAAGATTTTTTTAATGACTGATCTCAGAGTGACATACAATCTAGAAGAGTGTCACGGCAGAAGGAAAACCTTCAAAAAAAACCCGTCCAGAAGTAACACCGACGTTAACCGGCTTTTTAGCATAACTGTTAACTCTCATTTAATTTGAATTTTTAATTTTTTAAGTTTGTAAATTTAAGTTTTAAAATAAGATAAAATTATTATATATTAAATACAATCTTAATTAAACTTTTAGAAAACTTAGAGATATATTTCAACTCAATAATAGCACAAAAAATATTATGCTCTTTATTAATGCTAAAAAATGTTTTTTAATTAATCAAGAATTATTTTTATCCTATAACTCTGAATATTCCTTACAAAGAAAATATTATAACAATTTTTATAAATAAATAAACTAATCGAATAAGATTCAATTAATAAGAATAAAATTTAAATTTGCAAATTGCTATTTTCAAAATAAAACTTTTAAAATAATTATCTATTTTATAATTTTCTAATTTTCATTAAAGATAATGCCTTTTGATTACCTTTCATTTTTATTCTTTTTATGATAAATTATGACATCTAAATCTTTTTTTAAATTCAAAAAATTAAATATTTGATTTAAAAAATAATTACATAATGAAATAAAAATATTTTATCTTTGTTATTTAAATTCAAAAGTCATGAAGTTATATATTCATTTAAATAATATTTATTTTATAAATTTTAATTTAACCTTAAAATCATAATTTATGAGTTTGGATTTTCTAGGCTTGCAGATCTTTCATATAACATTATCTTAAATTTGGTAAAAAATTATATTATTCTTACTATAAGATAAAAAATTTTAAAGCAGAAATAAAATGAAGATATTAGATACCAATATCTTCAAAATTTAATCTAAAAGGTTTAACTTTATATATGCTATAAAATGAAATTATCATATGTTTATTATGAATAATTTATTATTAATTTTTTACGTTTTTTTTAATATTTTTTACTTACTTAAATTCATTTGTCAGCCAATCCAAGCCTTCGAAAATATTTTCTCCTTTATTATTACTTTCTAAAATTTTGTATCTTGTTACTTTTCCTCATTATATCTAATTTGTATCTACAGAATCTACACTCAAGTCGCACTTATTTAAAAATAATAAGAAAGGCATTTTTGAACTTAATCTTTTTAAAAATTAATTTAGCTCTTAGAAGTCAGATGGCTTTCCTTGATCATAAACTCATATTCAAGCATCAGTTTTCACTTAATTTATTAAATCGAAAGGTATTTCTTTAATATCATAAGTGAATTTCTTATATTTTAGCTCAGTTAATTCTATATATTTAGTTTCTTAGTACTAAAGCTTTATTTTCACATTTTTTATATAATAAATAATACTTGATTTACCTGATTGCTCTTTTCCTGTAACTGCTATAGTTTTATATCTTTATTTCTTTGATGGCCCCTAACTAATATCCCCTGTTATATTTTCAGCTTGACAACCGCAACCCATAATTTTAAAATTTATTATTATTTAAACCAAGTCAACTTAAAT
The DNA here is from genome assembly GCA_946699065.1 of Loxodes magnus. Classification (NCBI taxonomy): domain Eukaryota; phylum Ciliophora; class Karyorelictea; order Loxodida; family Loxodidae; genus Loxodes; species Loxodes magnus. The sequence goes on along the minus strand of CAMPDV010000499.1, from coordinate 102,242 downwards.
TTAAAATGAATAAATGCTTTTCCAATATTTTGTTTAAAAACGCTATCTTTTCAAAATTAAATTTTTATCTTTTTTATTTTTTACTAAATTAGTAAATAAAAAATTAATAAATATCTAATTCCTTTTTAAAAAGCTTATTTAAATAAAACTGATATGGAAAAAATTACAAATAGAAAGGATGTTTTATTATAAAATAGGAATGATTTTAAAAGGAATTGCATTAACAAGGTTAAAAGATTAGTATTATAAAGGTGGATATAGTATAAATAGATAATTTAAAATAAAATATCCTAAACAATGAATTGGCTTTTTAATTGATATAAATTACATTAATTAAAAAGTTTTTAAGTTATTTAATTGTTCAAGTATTTCTGTTGAAATTGGAAAAATAAAAATAAAATCCAAAATTATCTTCAATAAAGAAAAAAGAAAGTTCAAATGATAAATTTTATTTGCGAAAATTCGATTATTTTTTAGCTTTTGAAAAATTAAAAAAATTAAATTAAATATTGTTCTTTTTCTCGTAGAATCTCAAATATAAGTGTAGCTTATAAATATTAATTAAAACAAGAAAAATCAAAAATGTATTGAGCAAGCTAAGAATATTGCATAAAATCCATATTTAAAATCAAAATAACATTTTTACATAATATTAACTTATAAATATATTAAAATTTAAAATATAATTAGACTAAAATTGAATATTATTAGAGATAAAACTTTAGGATATATAAATATTTATTCTCCTTAATTAAATTGTTTATTATAAGTTATTTAATATATCAAAAAATTTTAGAACTTTAATTTAACAGTGTAGTTTTTAGAAATTCTTATATTAAATAAACCAAAAATCTAAAAAACGTGCAAACTATTTAGCTTTAAGTTTGAATTTGAAAAATTTGAATAGTTTTTAGATAAATTTAATTTCGTTATTGAAAATAGTTTTAATATTACTTAATATTTTCTTTTATTTTACAATAAGTAAATAAAACCTAGATATGTATATATTTTTAATTGAAAAAATAGTTTAAGATTTAATAAATTATTATTTTGTCTTGAAATTTATAAGTAGTAATTTAATATTTAAATCACATTAAAATAATAATGATCTATATTTTTGAACTATTGTTTATAAACTGTTTGCAAAAATTTTAATTTTTTTAATAAATAAAGAAGATTATAGAACGCGTAGCACCTTGTTGGCGCGCAGTTTTTTAATATTAATTATAAGTTCTCATATTTAATTTTGTCATTCTAGCTTCAAGAGAGTCACTTCAGCTTCTCCAAATGAGGAAACTATTTACTAAAATTTATTCTTGAATCTTGAACCAAATGCTCCAGTCTTCTTGAATATAAAATCCAAATAAGAGTTATATATTAAGTCATTAGCATTGCGTCAGTCAAACGTTCATACTTTTAGCGAGAACCCTCGAGCAAGTTAGGCTTTTCTCTTTCGAGCTTAATACCCTTCTCCGTGGTGGTATTAAGTACGAGATTACACACAATGCATTATACACTGCACGATTGTCTATTAGCACCACGGCCATTCATAATATTATTTTTTAAAAAAAAACTTGGATTATAGAGCACGTAGCCCCTCAATGATGTGCAGCTCTTTTTAATTAAAAAAATTTAAATTTAAGTATGTTATATTATTCTTTTTATGATTGTTTAAACTTTCAAATTTTATCTTGTTTGCTTTTAAACTAAAATTTAGAAGTTTCAATTATCAAATAAAAACGATGTGCTTATAAAATTCTTATTTTATAAATTAATAGATAACACTTAACTATAAAATATATACTAATAAAATAGTTTAAACTCTAAAAATTAGTTTGAATGATTTATTTTCAAAAAACTTAATTCATAAATTTCCAAATTTTATTTAAATAAAAATACAAAATTGGTTTGTAATAAAGTTTCATCTGATAATAGAAATTATATTTATTTATATTTAATTGTAAGCTTTTTTGCTATTATTTTATTTAGTTTTTAAATAATATTTAAATGACCCAAATGTTTAAAAAGTAATTATTATAAATTTGAAAAAATATACTTAATAGTTTTATTCTTTTTTCTTAGACATAAAACTACTACTTTAAATATTTTCGATTTAGAAATTCGATTTCTTTAATATTAGGCTAATAAATATTATTAATCTTAGATATTAAATAAAATTAATAATCATTAATCAATTTAATATATTTCTAAATATAAATTAATTAATTGGATTAAAGAGCGTAGCACTCTCGTTGGTGCGCAGCTCTTTAAATTAATTTTATTTAATGTCGAAAAATAAAATTTAATAAGTCTCTCTATCCTTGTTTTCTCTTCCTACAGTGCGAGCATGCAATTTAACCCTCCAAAGCTAGGATGCAATATGCATTACGGGTACATTTTTTTCCCCGACCTATTATGAAGAAGGTTTTTTCCAGTTTGTCACATCTCTTCTAGGAGTTTCTTGTTATTGGTTTCTCTTTCTAATATTTATCCTCCTTCCACGCTCATTTTTAGTTGCCTTGCTGGGCCTCCAAGCATCATCTGAAGGAAAGGGCTTTCCACCCTATTTAAATTTAATTATAATAATAAATTTTATCACTAATATAGATACATTAATTTAAATTTTTATCATAAATAATGAAAAAATTTTAGAGTTACTTCTAGTATTCAATGATCAAATTAAATTTTAAAAATATTAAGCAGTTGAAATTTAATGATTGCTATTTAAATTATAAAACCTTAAGAAATAAATTTGATTAAATTGAAGAAACTAAAACTAATGGTTGATTATTTCTAGATTAAAATTTATTATAAAGATTCAACTAAATTGAGGAACTAAAAGGCTATTAGGGTGACAAATAGTACTTATTGATTTATTTTTGATTATTTGATAAACAGAAAAAATTAACTTTTTTCATTTTTGAAATTATTAATATAGAATATTATATTGGAGATTTTTTATGACCAGATATATAAATAAAGAACATTAAGTACAACTGAGACTTTAAAATTAAAATTTCAGTTGAGATAATATTTTAAAATATTGAAGATAACTTTTCCAAAAAAAGAAAACTATAGTATATTTAGATAAATTTTAGCTTAAAGATTTAATATTTAATCCCCTTTAAGTTGTAATTCTGAAAAATATAATTCTTTTAATTACTTCTGATAATAATCATATTTATCTTTTAATTATACAAATCTTGTTTTTATTATTTTTAACTACTTGTGTATAATTTTACAATTTTAATTTATAAAATAAAACTTAGAAAAATGAATAAAATATTTCTGATGTTGTGAATTTTTATACTTAGAGTGGTTTATTTTAATTCAAAAATATTATCTTTAAAAAGCGTATATATTGTTTTTCTTTTTCCTTATTATCTGATTAAAAATTTTAGTTTGTAGTTTTAAATGAAAAAAGGAAAAATAGAAATAATTTGGAAATTTTATTGATTTTAAATATAAAATTTATTTGCTAAGAAAGTGTATTAAAAATGTTATGGAGTATGAAATTAAGATAAACTAACTATGAAATATTAAAAAGAGATAAGAAAACTTTTGTCGGAGAATATGACATTAAAATCATAATTCTCTGGTTTAAAATAAAATTAGGACCTTGTTATAAGTTATGGCGAGGATTTAACAAGAAAAAAAAATTAAAAAGGAACTAGCAGCAAACCAGAAATGCTAGAGTTCAATTTTCAATAAAATAAATAAAAGAGAGACTCAACTGTTTGCCTTATATCGTTATCAATAGTCCAGAAAATCTAAGCAAAGAAGACCCTTTGAGTATTGAAAAGAATTAAAAATGGATAAACCTATAAGCAAATAAAAATATTATGAAGTTAATTCTTCTAGAGGAAAGGATGTCTAGAAATAAAATGTAAATTCTCGATTAACCAAATAAAGGAATTTGTAAGTTAAGTAGCTAAGATATTCATTTAAAACTTCAATTAAGCCGGAAAGGCGAACAGTTATTTAAATGATTAATGATTAAGTAGTTGTGATACTGTTTAATAATAAGTAAAGAATAAAAGAAAAATAATTTGGAGAAAACTGAATCAAATGTATTGCACGCTAGAAGGTAAATTTTAAGGGGAAAGTTGTATCAAAGAATGAATTACATGAATCAGAAAAAGAACAAAAAGAAATGAAGCAATATTAAAAGGGACTATAGGATACATAATCCTAAAATAGAAAGAAGAGAACTGCTTTTCAGAACAAGATTAAGACTGAGCATAAAAAATATATTTATTATCTAAAATTTTTAATAATAAGTAAAAATTTTATTTTAAAACGAAATAAAAGTAACAAGTAAGAGTTTTAAGATGAAAGAACGATAATTGAACTTCACGAACATAATTAAAATGAAATAATTAATTCATATCACTAACTTCACTTAATCAGCATTTTTATTAAAGTGATTTATTCTCCTATAACGAAGTAAATTAACTATTAAAACTTTATTTTGAGTTTGTTTTATTTATAACTTATGAATAGGATAAATTAACTCGAAATAAATCAAAAAATTAATAGCTGAATTAATAATCAGAAAACCTTTTAAAAGTTTTAATACTTTTAAAAGCTTTATTTTATTTTGAAAATAATTAGCTATTTAACAATTTATGCAATAATCAAAAAAAATGGCGGATGAAAATTTTTATTTGTTATATAATAGCTCTAACTTAGAGAGATTCCTGAGTAAATACAAGATCTTGAAGAAAATTTATCTGAAAGAATATTAGACCTTGGTAAGGATTAAAATATATGATTATGGAATATTATTAGACTTGGTAGTCTCTGCTTACAGAAAATTGACAGCGAAATTTCTTCGTTATATCTTTTAAGAAGCCATTCAGAGAAAGAAACCAAGTGAGAGCCTAGCTGCTCTAAAAAACTCAAAGTTAATCATTATCCTTAGTATTTATAAGAAAAATGCAAAAAAAGAATTATTTCTAAATTGAGCAAATTATAGCGAAATCACTTAATCTTCAAATAATTAAAAAAATAGTATATAATTTTGCTTTTGGATAAAGAAAAAAGGAAACTTTTTTAATATATTTTTAACTGGCAGATATTATTTTCTATTAAGGTTTTTTTCAATATAGGTAATTTAACTTTTTTTCTGGAAAGCAGTAGTTTATAGTTCATGCTATTTAATTAAAAAAAATTTGCTGTCTTTTTTTACTTTTTTAAAATTCGGGTTCTTCTAATTTTCCTTCCTACTGTCCGTGCTTTTATATTAGTGAGTTTATGCTCTCAAATTCATCATGTTGATGGACATTTTTACAGATATTTTTGACATTTTTCCTTCTGTTGTGTCATTCTTCTGGATTGTGTCACTCTCAGATCAATCTTTAAGATGATGCGCGCTCTTAGGTCTTTTATTCTTTTTCTTCTAGTGTCAGATCCTATAAATCCTTCCGTTTAGATGCAGTTTAAGCTTTGCTTACCAAAAAGAATTGCTTTTTTTAAGAATTTTTTGCCTTGACTTACTTCAGCTCTAATCACCGCCTTAGGGAGGGATATCTATATTAAAATTTAGATTTAGTTTAATTACCCTTTTTACTCTCTTAATTATTTTTGGATGAATATAAAGTAATATTTGCAAGCCTGATATCTTGCTAATTATAAAAAAAATACGCTAAATGGTTTCAATAGCTCGCAAAAATTTTTCTTAATTCGACTCTAGAAAAATAAATATTAAAAGCGATAAAAAAGGCTATTTAGATAAAGATGAAAAAACGAGTTTAAAAAAAGTTAAATAAGCGTCTAATTAAAAATTGATATAACAATTAAAAAATTATAAAAGAATAATTTAAATTTAAACTTCATAATATAACTAAGCAAAATATAAATAGAAATTAAAAGCTTATTTTCGATTTAAACATTTAAGAAGCTTAAATTTTAAGCATCATTATAGTGTAATAAACCATTTTTCAAATATTAAAAAAAATTGCACTAAAATGGTGAGAAATTTTGGTAATAAACAAATATTAAAAGACTTTTATTCTTTAGAAAAATTATATAAAGAATAAGTGAGAAATAGAACTCCTTATCGAGCTAGCAGCTTAATTCAAGAGAATATTCAAAAAATAGAATATGGTGATATTCTAGCTGAATATTTAACAAAAAAATAGTATAAGAGTTTTGCAATTCAAAATTCTTTGAAATTTCATAAAAATTTGACTATCTAGAAAGTTTGGGTATGTTGATGAAATATTATTATAGTTTCATCTAGAGCATTAGATTAATATGAGAAAAGATTTATGGATAAATTTGAATATTGAGGAAACTCAAAGGAATTATCAATAAGATGTAGAATGAAAATTAAAAAAATAATATGATGCTTTATTAAAAGAAAACTAAACTACTGCAAGACAATATAAATAGAATAAAAAAATTATTGGAAAAATAGCAACTTACAAATAAAAAATTATTTTTAAATTCAAAACTAAAAATTGAAATAATCCTCTAAAATTAACAATTAATAATCTTTGTTATCAATTAAATCTGATCCAGCAAAAGTAGTATTTTTGATTTCTGAAAATAAGAAGAGTAAACTTTAAGTGATTATAAAAATTAAAAAAGATCTCTAAGATAATAAGAAATAACTCTTAAGCTAAAGACAAGATAAACACTGCTAATTTAAACCACATTCAACAATATAAATTTCTAATTAGCTTGAGTTTCTACTTATTAAAAAAAGTTATAAAATTCAAAATGAAAAGAGTAATTGTAATTTTCTCAAGTTTAAAATTATTTTTTAAATTTGAAATCAAGAGGAATTACTTTAAAAGTATGAAGAAATAAGATTAGACTGGATCATTGTCTCTTAATGCTTTATTTTTAATTTATCTAGTTATAAAAAATACAAATGCTAATATCTCTCTTTCATAATAATAAAAATTAAAAGGAACTAAAAAAATTAATAAAAATATTTACAAAAAATATAAGTTAATTTAAATAAATTTTATGACTATTTTATTTAAATTTTTACATATTAAATTAAAATTCTTTTGTTAATTAATATTTTTTATTATTTAGCTATAAAAAAATTTGAAAATTAATTTGGATTTGAATCTATTGACATCGATGACATGATTGAAAGTCTAAATGGTTTTAAAAACCACTTAATTCCTTCTTCAACATTTTCACCTTTATTATTACTATCGTAAATTTAGTGGTTTTGAATTTTTCCCCAATTAATTTACTGAACATCAGGAGACATTTCCCTTATGTCGCTTTTATTAAAAAACACTAATACAGGAGTGTTATAATTTACTTTACTTAAAAATTCGTTCAAATCAGTAAAATCTTGCTGTTAACTTGTATCAAATACGTAAACCCAAGCATCTGGTTTTATTACATCTTAATATTTGGTATTTACTTCTTTAACATCAAATTCAATATTATAAAATCAAATAATAGTTTATTCGATACTTTATGAATCCTATGGCTATTTCCAAATTTACTTATTTTTTAATCAGTAAATAAGACTTGATTTTCCTGATTTTTTAGGTCCAATAAATGCTAAAACTTTTGCGTTTTTTGATGGAGTTCTACTTGTCCTTAACGATATTGAAGACATTGATTAATTACCTTCATAGCAATTACAGGATGCACAACCTTATCCCATTTTTTATGAAATAAATAATAAAAAATGTAAAGCATTAAATTTTATACTGAAATATTATATTTACTCATTTAAAATTTTTCTGACTTTATATTTAAATAAACTTAGAAGAACTTAAAATAAATTAGACTTTTAGGTATAAAATTATATTGCTGAAATATATTACTTTACTTCATTCGAATAGCTTTATAGTTTACATTGTTATTGAAATCTAAGAAATTTTTTATTTCTTATAGAAGAGATTCTAGTTTAAGATTGTTTTTTTAGCTTAGCTTTAAGTTTGATATTTAAATATAATATTATTAGATTCTTCGATTTTTTTATAGACTAAGACACTAATTTTTTATTAATCTTTTGACAAATTTAATTTATTTCTATTTGTTAATTTATATTTATAAATCTTGCATGCATTTTATTCACCTTTTATTGATTAAATTTATTTAAGCCTGAAATAATAAACTTTTGAAAAAAAAAAGATAGAATATTTATATTTTGTTGATTACAAATTTAAATGTAATTTTATTTATAAGAATTATAAGAGAAATTTGTTCATATTTTTACAAATATTAAACATTAAAAAATCCATATATATGTATAAATAAATTTTTATAAGCTACCATTAAAAAAAGCTTTCTCATAACTTTTAAATTTGAAAGAAACGCTTTTTTTATATAAATTTAATTTATATAAAATAAGTACTTTAATTCTGGACTTTATAATATAAATAGCATTTTTTTAAATAAAGTAAATATTAAATAACTATTATTTTTTATTTCAAATAAACAATCTAGAATCATTTAAAAGGTTTAGGATTCTTAATTATTAACAAATTTTTAGAAATAAATATAAATAAAGAGCGCGTAGAGCTTCGTGTTGGCACACAGCTCTTTTAATATTAATAATAGGAAATGCTCTCATACTTCATGTTCTCATACTTCATGTTGTCATTCTAGCTTTCAGCTTCTCCAAATGAGAAATCTACTTATTAAAAATTATTCTCAAATCTTGAGCCAAATGCTCCAGTCTTCTTGAATAAGATTAAATATGAATTAGTTGTAAAGTCATTAGCAGCGCCTAAGTAAAACGTTCATACTACTAGCGCCTCAGTCAAGTTAAACTTGTCTCTTCTGAGCTTATCCCCCTTTGTCGTGGTGACATTTAGTGCGAGATTACTCGCAATATAGTATAACTGCACCAGATTACCAACTATTTCTTCTGACTGAGTCCAATATCCATATTTTTTTATTTTAATAAAGATTATGAATTAAAAAAAGCAACAGTAAGTGTAAATATTAATTAAATTATTATAATTATAATAAGAATTAAAAAATGGTTGAAGGTTTCAAGTCAGGTTTCTATATCACCTCTTCCTAAGCCAAAAAGGAAAGGAGGAAGCAAGAAACCAAGTCTTAATAATCTTAAAAATCTTCTCTATCACAATCTTAACCAACACTGAACTAACAATTTGGAATCTAACAAAACGAGCGAAAGCCAACCTTGAAGAATATAGACACGGAAACTCCAACCTCAAGCAAGAGCTGAGGAAACAGATGAAGTCTGTTCTCCACCAGGAGGTATCAGAGTTCAATCCTTCTGGCCAGATGAGCATGAAGTAGCTCATCAAAATGGTACTGAACCTCCAGAAAGAGGTCAAAAGATTGAAGAAGGACAATGATATGCTGATGGCAAAGTTAGATCTAGCAGAAGGAATTGAGTCAAGACTTATGTCCTATGAAAGAGATCTTAACGCCTTTTGGAATATCTCACAAAGTCAGACTAACGAATCCTAAAATTAAGTTTAGAAACAGACTGAACTGGATAACAGACTCGGAAAAGTAGAAGAGAAATTGTGAACTTTTAAGAAAGAGTAAAGCGAAACTGGAGCTCTACAAATGGAAATCGAAGCCTAGAAAGAGCAAAGAAATCAAGGAAATAATTCAAAATAAAAAAGAAATGCTTCTGCTGTGGAAGCGTATGACATTTTTATCGGAAGTGTTAGAAATTCTAATAGAAATAAAGAAACTATTGGATAAAGGAACAACAAAAGAAGAAAAAAGAAGAAGCAAGAATAAAAAAAATGTATTGCAACCCGGATGGTTCAATATACAAGATTAAGATGGAACCAAGGCAAGTTAAAGGAGGGAAAACCTGGAAAAAATCCGAGTTCCCAATCTCGCTAAAATTGGGCGACCCGAACTTTTATATTTAACAGCAGGAAGCATGAATTGCTGTCTTCCTGACGGGGTTGGAAATCCTAAAACGGAAAGCTTAAAATTAATATTAATATTATTATAATTATAATAACAAAAAAGAAATTTTTAAAATTTTCAAGCAATTTTATAAAAAAAAGCTTACATAATATTAAGATATAATTTAAGTTAAATCAATAAAAGAAAATAATTTAACCAAAATACATTAAGATTAAAAATTTAAAAATATTTAAACATTTTTTTATTAAATTAAATTAAAAAGTTTAAAGGAAAGGGATTGTTTCTTTAAAAAGCTCCTACCTCCCTCCAATGCCTTTTGGAGGTATTCGAACTCGCCAAGACCTTTTTCTTGGGTCACTTCCGAGTCTTTTGACAGGACTTGAGGTTTTCTTCTTTCTTCATAGTTTCCCGTCACTGACTGGATAAAATGTGGTAAAGTCTTCTCATATTTTCCTTATCAAAGCTTCAAGACTTAAAAACTAAAATTACTCTTCTAATTTTCTAGCCCCCCCTGCATTTCCTCCATAGATGTCAGGTACTGTTACAGATGAAGCATCTTTTCTTAAAAATCTTGGGTTTAGTCATCTTAATAGTTTCAATATCCATCTGATCTCCTGCAAGTTGTATTTTTTATGATTGATTGAGTTTTATCTGGTCTTCTAATCTTGTGATCTTTAAATCGAACGCAAGATTTGTTTTATCTTGCTTTATTATATCCTTCTCGTTTTGCTCCTTTATAATATCTAGATCTGCTTCTATTTCTTCTAATCGCACTTCAAACCTTTCTTTCGAGCTGAAGTAGGGAGTGTGAATATTACCATCTGTGAGATGTTGGTCCAGGTCGCAAAACATTTACTATAATTCTTAAGACTTTTCTTGGTCAATAATTTCTAATTTATGTTCTAGTTCTTGAATCTTTTTCATTAGTTGATGCAAAAGTTTGGCCATTTATGATTGATCCATGTTCAATATCATCTATTCATCAAGGTCTGTTTGGTTTTGTCCTATGTCGAATTGTCTGATTGTTATTTGTTCCTTGTTTGATTTGAATTTCTTTGATGGAGTTATGGTATTTCCAGCTGATCGTTTTTTTCTCTTTTCGGGTGATCAATGGATAACAGTGAAGTATTCCATAAACGTCAAAATAAATTATTAATAATAAAAATTTTGAAGAAAAATACACTGTTATGAATATTAAAAGTAGCATCATTATAATAGATGAAGGTGAAGAAACCGAATCTATGAAAATAATAAAAGACATATTTCAAGTATGGTCAACTCAAAAAAGTTAAATATTAAGAATTTTAAAAGTAATTTTTAGATATAAAAGGCTTAACCATCAAGCACAAATTTTAATTACAGATGGCGGAATAATTAAGTCCATGCTGCCCTTTTAGTTCAAGAGAATACTTTTTCAATCTCACTGGTTATAAAGGCCAATTATTGAAACTATTAACTCATTTTAACTTTTTTTTAATTGTAGAAAAGAAAGAAAAAGTTAAAGTAAATTTTTTTAACGAATTTTAAATTTTATATATTCGTCTTTTTTCTAAAATAGCTTCAGGTTCAATAATTAATTATGCTAATTAAGCATAAGTAATTACTTTTATTCTATCTCATATAAATCTACTTGCATTGAAAAGAAATTTTTGTTACTATTACTAGTTTTTCGATATACATTTTTAATATTTTTAAATATTCTTTAAAAAAGCCAAAGATAAATCAATTAAAATTTAAAATTAATTGGTAAAAAGTGTATTTGTCAATTATAAATTCATTTTATTTAAAAATATTTTTTAATTACTTAATCTTATAATTCTGTCAGAAATAATGTTTTATTTTTTAATATTTGCTTAAGAAAGAAACACTTCTTATTCAATTGGGCAAAAACTTGAAAAAAATGATTTATATAATTTTTTCTAAATTAAACAAAAAAATAAATTTCTAAAGATTCCAAAAAATTTTATTTCAAATAAAAGAAAATATTTCAATTAAGTTATTATACTTTTTTTAAACTTACTCATCATAAGACTAATTAATAATTTTAGAAATTTGAATAAAAAATTATATTTAATTTTAAATATTAAAAAAATGAAAGCATTTAGAGATTTTTTTAAATAGTTGCTTTATTTAATTATAAAAAATATATTTATATAATCTACAATTTATTCTTAAGTAAAAATTATAAAATGATATGATGGACGAATTTCAAAAATTCAACATTTTTTTAATTTAATTTAATTAATTTTAAACTAAAAGAGTTTTTGGACTCCAACTTCTTACAGTTTAACGACCCCAACACTCCCTTCATGGGATAACGGGGATATCCTGTTGCTTTCGAAAAGCAGCTGCCAGGGAGCTCCATCGCTATGGGCAGCCAGGCTTCAAGCCCCTACCAGGAGTGGATAATCAAGAGGAAGGCGTTCCCTTGCAAAGGTTGACTTTGACCAGGGATTTTCTCAGCGACAGGAAAGGAACTTGTTCCTAGCCATAAAACCAGAAAGTATGATTCAGAAGGTCAACCTCAGCTCCCACCATCTTTTTAATTATACATAATTATTTAATACAGAAATAAATTTACATACGAGATACTTTCTAAATTATATCCCGATCCTAATGTTATGCCTTTATCCAAGTAACTTTCAATTACTTTATAAATACTTGAACACAGAAATCTTTTGAAGTAAGGTCATTAAAAGTTAAGAACTAGTTCTTCTATAGAATTACTTCGATTAACTGAAGTATTCTTTCCAAGCGGCTGTATGAACAAGCAAAGACGGAGTTTTAAGTCGCTAGAAGTAAATTAAAAAAAAAGCTTTATAATGAAATAAAGTAATAATCATTAATTTTTTAAAATTTAATTAAAATCTACATACTAATATCTTTTTTAACTATATACATGCTTCTTAATAAAAAAACTACAAAAGTCTTACTTTTTTGTTTAAGAGTTATTTATTAATTTTCTCTCATCTATAAATAACAAATTCTATAACAGGGGTTCATTATCTGCTTTTTAAATATTAAAAAACTAGATTATAGAAAAGAATAAGAGTTTTTAGCAATTAATTTTAAAGTAGATAATCTTTAAATAATAGCATATCAAATTTAGATTGTAATTTCCTTTTTTATTTTATAATTGAAAGATATTTGATAAAAAAATCCAATACCAAGATTTAAAATATTCATAAAAAAATTAAATTTCTTCTTTATTTTTAAATTTTTTAAATAAAGCTAATGAAAATATCATAGTATCTTCTTTAAAATTAATAAATTATCGTACAAACTATTTACTTTATTAATTATCTAAAAATTGTAATTACCAATCAAAAAGTTTAATAACATTAGAAAAGCTTAATTGAATTGGAGGTATGTTTATTTTATCAATTCTTGCTAAAAAATCAATAATTAATTTTAGATAAGGACCAATAATAAATTTGATATATTTAGGTTTATTGCTATTATAAAATTATAGTATTATAGGATCATTTAATTATTAAACCGCAGATAGTTATCAGATCTAAAATAAAGTTTTTTCTAAAATTCTGTTGTAAATTTAATATCCGAAGATTGCTAATTTTAAGTAAAATAAAAGAATAAACTAATGTTTTTAATAATAAAGTTTAACTAGCAGTTGAGCGAATCTCAGATAAAGAAAGTTAAATAATCATACTAAGTATAAATTTGAGCTAAAATGGAAATAAAATGAATGAAGAGAGAAAGATTTTTAAATTGTCTAATTATAACTTTAAATCTTAGAGATTTGCTAAATTTGATTCAGATTTTGAAAGAATTACTTTAAGAAAATTTTCCATAATGTTAGATCTTAAAGTATATGATTATTAATAAGCATTAACTACACGTAGTAATTCCTTTTTACATGAATAGTTACCCGATTATACCTAATATGACCATTAAGATGTTGTTCGGAGTATAAACACTTAAATTTAAGCCTTTACAAAGATTTACAGGTTAAATAAATAAATTAGATTATAGAGCGCGTAGCACCTCAATGGAGCCTAGCTCTTTAATAAAGATTTTCAAAGCAAAAAAATTCTTTGCTGAAGTCTTTCACAGTGCTAGCTTTTCTTTGTGAGTTTCGTCTTCTATAGGGCCATGATCGGAATGCTACCCTAAGAGACCTTAGTATCTGGCATCTTTCATCATTAATGCTACTTGATGTCTCTAGGATTTTGTTTTCTCTTCTCTTGGCTCCTACCAAATTTTAGCTCGGTTCTCCACCTATGAAGTACTTCCTGGTACCAGAGTTTAAGTTGATTTCAGTTGGAGGATTGTTCCTCCCTATTTATTTATATTTAATAATCATTAATAAATGCTTAGCTTAATTATAATCATGATGTATAAGTAATGTTGTGCATTAATTATATAAATCCCCGAAGATTAAATCCACCTCTTTTTAATTACGCTTTTACTTACAAATTTTCAGTTATATTTATATACTTTTAACTGCCAAAATAACTTTTAATATTTTTGATCATTTCCCAATATTTATCACCATTCATAAATAAAAATGCTACTTTTTACTTTCGATTCACTAAAGATTTGCTATTATTCATGCTAAAAGATAAAATTACTTCATTGTATTTAAGCTAAATTATCCGTATCAATCTAATTAAAAAATTTTAGAAATACTTAGCCTTTAATAAGATTTAAAAGCAATTTCTTTCAACATATTTTAGCTCATAGGATTCTTTAAACCTTTTGTAAAAGAGAAAATATGTTTATTAATCTTATTCGCTAAAAATAAGATGTCAGAACTCAAATCAGGATTCTTCGTGACCCCAAGAAGGAAGAAGATAACGAAGTCCTAGAAAAGCTAGGATAAGAAAAAGGTAACAAAAGATCACACATATGGGTGAGTCTCCTACCTCTGAAAAAAAGCCAAGCAAATAGGCTAAAAACATAAGACCTCAAAGTCTCGAATCTCACCACATAGTAGTAAATAAGCTATGATTAACTGATTAAAGTGGTGCTGGACTTCCAGGAAAAGGTCAAAAAGTTGAAGAAGACAATAATAAGTTAATGGAAAAACTTAAACTTGCAGGAGAAATAGAATCGAGACTCATAAAACAAGAAAGAGACCATAATGCCTTTTGAAACATTTCTAAAGACCAGATAAATTAATCATAACACTTACAATAGAAGCAGAAAGAACTGGCCAATAAAATAGAAAAAATAGAAGAAAACCAGCAAAAATTGCATCGTTAAATGGACCTACAAGAAAAAGGAAATGATCCAATGATATTCAAAAGAGAAACTCAAGATTTAAACCTAAAAGAGAATCAAAAAGATGCTATTATTATAACTCTTGAACGCATATACATAAAAGTTGCTAGAAATTTCTCAATTTCAAGTAAGAATATTGAAACTAGTAGAAGTAGTTGGAGAACAAAAAGAGGAGACAATAATTAGTAAAACTATCGAAAGAAAGATTATATTGCAACGAATTTGAGAAATTTACAAGAAAAAAGATATCTAGCATCTAGGTGAAAGAAGAAATCAAGGACAATATTCATGACAAGGAAAGAGTTTTAAAGATTTTCAGATTTTAATATTTGCCTTTAGAGAAATCTAGAGGTTGGTTGGAAAGAGATAGAAATACCTCTAAGAAAGCCAAACATTTAATTTTGTATTCTTATTTATTTAGATTTTACTAAATAAAGCAAATGTTGGTTGCTTTTAATAAAATATTTGAAGAATGTTAAAAATATCTCTTTCAAGAAATTTTAACTGAATCCACTATTTTAAAGAACAAAAAGATGTTTCTGATATAAAATGCTATTAATAAGTAGAATCCGAAAAGTTTAAAAGCCACTTGTAGCTTATAGCAAATCATTATTACTCTATTCTAATAAACAGAATTTATCAGCTTTAAGCCTTATTAAATGAAAACTTAAAGAGAAGGAAGAGTTGTTTCTTCAAATAAAGTTAGAATAAAAGATAATTCAAATAATTTACGAGATCGTTTTTAAACTAAAAGCACTAAAAAATGAAATTTAATTTAGAAAATAAGAAGCAAAATTTAAAAAATTCCAATTAAATGTTTCAATTTATGCTTTAAAATGATAAGTAGGAAAAATAAAAAATATATAAAGAATACTCTTTAAATCAATTTCTTGTCATTTTATTAAATTAAATTGGTCAAAATTTTTATTTCTAAATTTACTTTAAATATCTAAGCATTTAAATTTTAAACATAAAGTTGATTAAAAATTTAAAAACTCCAAAAGTTTAGAATTGAAAAGATTAAAAAAGTAGTCTTAACTTAGATATTTATTAAATATGATAAAAAATAAATATTAAAAATATAAAAATTATTCATAAAATTCATTATTTAGTAAAATAAAAAATTATTATTTTTAGTTTGGAATGGCGATTACATACCCTTAAAACTTCAATTAAGCCGGAATGCGAACAGTTATTATAATGATTAATGATCCTTATTTTTAGTTTTTGAATAAGAATTAAATCAATTAATAAAATAATTTATTTTAATAAATTTTGAAATTTTTTAGTAAATAGTAATTTAAAATAAATGGAACAATTAAATTAAATTATTTGCTAATTACATTTTTTATTTATTGCTTTTAAAAGAAAAAATTTCTTACAAAAAGTCATATAAAAATATAACTCTTTTTAAATTACAATCGATAAATCATTCTATAAGAATTTAGAAATATTTAAAATAAAAATGGTAAGATTTAGTGTCAAGTAAAAAGTTTGAAGGAAAATTCTAGTATTTTATTTTAAGTGCCTTAGTACTAAAGAATGAAAATTCAAAATCAGTTAATTTCAAAATGAAATATAATGAAACAAAATATAATCATATAGCAGAGAAATTTAAAAGCTTATTTCTTAAAAATTTATCTACGAAAGTTCCCATTAATATGGAACTAAATACTCAGTCAACAAAAATTTATATTTTAAAAGAGTAGAAAATAATAAAGATTTTTCAGAAATAAGGCCACATATTAAGATAATGTAAAAGAATCAAAAGAAAATCAGAACTTGAAAGTTTTGAGAAATGTTAATTGATAAATAATTTATAAAACTCTCCAGAAAGTCTATTATCCAGAAAAAAATGTATAAAGGAAGTAAAATTTTGCTAGAAAATGCATTTGCGCTATAAAAATGCCAAGAAATAATTGGAATTAAATTCGAATGTAGCAAGATACCTGTAATTAAAAAGAGCTAACTTAGTACAGTGGATAAATGTTTAAAGAATTAGAATAAGAAGTAGACTGGGATTCATTTTTTGCATAACTAATAAACTTTAAAGTAATGATGAGGCTAATGAAAATAGAATCCCTATAATTCATTATTATTATTATTAATAATATTTCTAGCCTTAAGTTATTTTCCTTGTCTTTTAATTTTCTAATATTTTAAATAAATAAAAATTTAAGTTTTAATATAATATATATTTATAGCAAAAATTCATCAATAAAAGATATTTTAACTCAAGAAAAAGTATTATAAAGCTATAAAGAAATGAAAAATTTAATTTTATAATTAATAAATTGCATACTTAATTCTAACTAATACAACTTTACTTAATTATTATTATGATTCTTATTTGGATCTTATTCAAGAAGAATGAAGCGTTTGATTCGAGCCTAAATAATAATTTTTAATAAGCAGATTCCCAATTTTTAGAAACTGATGCGATTCGTTGTGCGAATAGAATGAAAATAAGAAATATTTGAATACTTTTTTAATATTGAAAGAGCTGAGCGTCAAAGAGGCGCTAAGCGCTCTATAATCGCATTTATAAATTAAATTACTAAATTAAAAAGTTTAAATTGGAGTTTAGTGAACTTGGAGGACTTTCAACCTCGTGTTCACAGGACCAGTTTGATAACCTGGCTGGAACCAGCTCCCTTCAGGACTCTTTCTTCAGTCGCCTTAGATTGTATACCACTTCGGTTTGTAGATTTGACCTCCTGACGGATAAAATTAGTTACAGAATTCTCGTCTAATCTTATCCTAATATTAGTACTATTATTTTTCTTATTATTTTCTATTCCAGTACTATTATTTAATTAATTTCAATTTCTAACATTGTCTATATTTATGTCCAGTTTGTTTGCATACAAAACATCTTGGTTTATTCCTAATTCATTTCTTGTCTGGACTCATCGGTAAATTAATAGCTCCTTCTATGTCCATTGGATCTTGAATTGTCTACAGTTGCTACTTGCTGTTCTCTTCAAGCACAGTTGTTCTCTGCTGTAACAATCCCATTTCCCTGAAGAAAGTGTTTTGCTCTCGATCGTAGACTTCCCAGAGGCTTTCTTTCCATTCCTTGAGCTCAGTAACTTGATTTTTTAGAGCTCTATTCTCTAATCGTAGCCTCTTTACTTCCTCCTTCAGGTCAGAGAATGCGATTAAAATTTATGCCTGTTCTTCCTAGAACTGTGGCATCGCAAACTCAGTCACGGCTGCTGCTTCTTGCGTCTCCAGCACCTTTTTAGTTCCTTCCTCTTCAGTTTGTGTCATCGAGGTAGCCTTTTTGCGTTTTTGTCCCATCTTTTAAGTTGATCTGGAAGTTCCTAGTTGAGTCTATTATTCTTGAAGGTTTTGAGAAGAAGATTATTTCTAGGAAGAAGACGTGTTAGTTAGAGATGAGGGTTCTTACTTTTTCTCCCCTTTTTAGGAGATGGTATAAAAGCCTTTCTTAAACCCTTCTACCATTTTTTTTCTATAATCGCATTTATTTATAATATTTTTGATTCATTAAAAATATATATTTTACTATTCCGTTCAAACCTAATCTTTTTATATAAAATATATACTAACATTTTCCAATAAAAAAGTTAAATAAATATTAAAATGTTTTATTATTCATTTTATATTAATTTTAATTCGAAATTTTTTTTAATATAAAAGAATTTTAGACAAATATTAAACCACTTCAAATTCTTCAAGATTAAGCGAAAAAAGCTTAAAACTCTTATTATTTTTCCTTTAAACTAACTTTAAGAAAATTAAAAAATTAATTTATAAAGCATTTCAAATGTTCCAAAATAAAGATTAACAAATTTAAGTTTTATAAATCTATAAAAGAAAGAATATCAAACATTTTTTTATAATGAATATTAAAAAAGATTAAATTTTATAAAGTTATAAAATTTAAAAATCTTCAAAATTTTTAAATTTGTTATATATTTCTTTCTTTTGACGAAAATAGTTAATTAAATTAATTTTAATTTGGATTTGAATCTATTGACATCGATGACATGACTGAAAGTCTAAATGATTTTCAAAAACCACTTAATTCCTTCTTCAACATTTTCACCTTTATTATTACTATCGTAAATTTAGTGGTTTTGAATTTTTCCCCAATTAATTTACTGAACATCAGGAGACATTTACCTTATGTCGCTTTTATTAAAAAACACTAATACAGGACTTTTATAATTTACTTTACTTAAAAATTTGTTCAAATCAGTAAAATCTTTTAGTTAACTTGTATCAAATACGTAAACCCAAGCATCTGTTTCTATTACATCTTAATATTTGGTATTTACTTCTTTAACATCAAATTCAATATTATAAAATCAAATAATAGTTTATTCGATGTTTTCTGAATCCTATGGCTATTTCCAAATTTACTTATTTTTTAATCAGTAAATAAGACTTGATTTTCCTGATTTTTTAGGTCCAATAAATGCTATAACTTTTGCGTTTTTTGATGGAGTTCTTTTGACCTTAACGATATTGAAGACATTGATTAATTACCTTCACAGCAATTACAGGGTGCACAACCTTATCCCATTTTTTATGAAATAAATAATAAAAAATGTAAAGCATTAAATTTTATACTGAAATATTATATTTACTCATTTAAAATTTTTCTGACTTTATATTTAAATAAACTTAGAAGAACTTAAAATAAATTAGACTTTTAGGTATAAAATTATATTTGAAGATATATTACTTTATTTCATTTAAAGTACCTTTTAAGTTTATACTGTTTTTAATTCTAAGAATGATTTTAATAAAATTTTGCAATATTTTAATTTTTAAGAGACTTTTGAAACTAAACGAAAGTATTAGATAAAATTAAGAGAACAAAGTAGTAGCAAAGTGAAAAAGATGATTTTAAGCAAAAAGCAACAATAAATTAACTTTTTATAATTGGTTTTTGAGCAACCTTAATAAGACAATTAAGTAACCCCAATGAAAGTAGAACAATTATAGAGCATTCAAAAAAATTATTAATCTGCAATAACACATGGTACCTCTGGAAAAGCCTTTGCAGAAAAAGGACGTTAACCCACAAGAAGATTTGAAAAATCTTAATATAATTTCTCAACATATTATGGGAATTATGAAGAAAGAAGCTCATTTATAGAAGTAACGAGGTCTCACAGGTTTTAAATTGGAAATCTGGGACTTGTTATTTAGTTAGGAGAGATAGAATTTTTCCAATAAATATTTAATTTTCAAATATTTAATTTGATTTTAAGTACATAAATTAAAATTAAAACTTAATTCTTTTATATATTACATTTTTAATATTTTTAATTATTTAAAATAAAATATAATTTATATATCAATTTATTTTATTTAAATTTATTTATCATTTTCTATTAATTTCATATAATTTGTACTTAGATAGCTTTTAAATTACTTAGATGTTTCATGGTATATCTTTTATTTTTTTTATTTAAAATATATTAATAAAAAGCTAAATTTTTAAATTTAGAATTCTACTTTTTTAAATTATTTGACACGAAAATTTTTTATCTTCACAGTCAGATATGAATTTTATGAAATGTCACAATAAATAATTTAAATATCTTTAAGGAATTAAAAAGTAATATTCATAATAAAAAATATCTAATTTAAAAAAGCAATAACTATTTTCATAATTTTCTATTATTTAGGTTTAAAAAATAAAAAAATAAACTGTTTAAACGATTAAATTATAATGAGAGAGTTTTAATTTAAATCATATCTTTTTTTAAATATATTTACGCAAGGGAAACTTCAAGTTTTTTTTTGTTTTTGAGATTTAATTGAAAATATGTAGGTACCACAACTTGAACTTTCTTGACTTTCTTTATTGGGTGGAAACTCTGCAGGAGCAAAGGAGATTTTTTTACTGAACTATGCATAGTAATTTTAACCTTCGTATAAAAGTTTAAATGCATAGAACAGATATAGTGATGATTGCTCGAGAGTCTTTTTTTCTGTAAAAGGTAATGGCAGCATTGTACTCTAAAAAATAGAACAAGTAAAAATTTAAAAAATTGTCCAGACAAAACAAGACACGAGATCGGGAATAAAATCAGAGAAAATAGAAGCGCGAATTTTAAATTAAACTAGAAATTTCGTGTTCAACCTAATAATGGTAGAGCCATGATAAAAAATAATTATTATGATATAAAAAATGTCACCTAAGAAATAATCCTCTCTTGGCTCTTTCGTAAAAAAACAAGAAGAATAACCTAACATAATTGAATAAGAGCATCAATAATATTAAGAAATAGAATCAAAGGAAAATTTTGCATATTCTGTGTAACAACGAATTTCTAATATATAATTCGAATTAAAATAACAAAGATAAAGGATAGAAAAACTAGAAAAAATGTATGAAGAATTGATTTAATCACTAGATCATTAATTTCCATCATTGGAAGAAGCTATCAATAAATTCGAATCATATATATAAATTAAATTGGAATAAATTGATAAAAAATGTAATGAAATTCCTCGAATGTTTTAATTCCAATTTTCTAAACTTGAATACGAAATAAAATAACTTTAGGAAAAATAAGAAAAATAACAAGTATAATCAAGTATTCCAATGGAAATCGAAACGGAATATTAATAATGAGAGACGAAGAAGATATATACCTATCGTAGAAAGATCCTGTGCTATATATGCTAGAAGAATCAATGCTGAAGAAAATGCTGAGAGAAGGCAGAAATTGAAAGAATTAATAAGAAAAAAATATTAGAAGAACTCTTCTGCTTTTGACCAACAAGGACAGGACAAATTTACAGAAAGAAATTCTATAACTCAAGATTCAACGAGGAGAATAACAACTGGAGAAGAAACTAAACGGAAAATTATTTTTTATGGTGAGACAAGGGGAAATCGGACTAATGAAGTCCTACGACATCCTTTAGCTTAGGAGAGAGCAGGAACAAATAGAAGTTAACTGTGGAGCTCTTCTCTAAGGCTATAAACTCAATTCCCCTCTTTTTTTGTATTAAATAAAAAATATTTAATAATTTAATATTCTTTTCAAAAAATGCTAACATTTTCTTTTAATCTAAATCTTTTTATTTTACAAATAATAAAAAAATAATCAATTTTTTCTTTAATTTCAGATAGTGATCTTTTTTTACAACTGAAATATTAAATTTTAATATGAAAATTTAATTTTTAATAATTAATTTTTATTCTAATGTTATTTTATTTTAATTTATTTATTAACATATAATTAATTAAAATTTCTATTTCATCATATTATTAACACTTTTCTTTAAAATAATAAAATATAAAATGAAAGGTTAAATAGTAAAAAATTATAAAGCTTGACTAAATGGAATACTCAAATTGCTATATATTAAAATGAAAATAAAAGTTTAAAAGTTTAATTTTATGATAAGTTTTTTAAACTTTAAAAATGAGATAAAAATAATATAAAATTTTAAAGCATCCCATACAATTATAAAGCTAAAAATAAATTTTCTTAGTTTAAAAAATAAATAAAAAGACATATTAAAAAAAATTTTAAATCACTATAAAATACCTTTTTTATCATAATTTTTTTCATAATTTATTTAATTCTTTCTCACTTAAAAAAAAATATCAAAAATATTAACTTTTCATCTAATTTTTGAAATAAGAATAACAAATAAAATCAAAGATTATATAGATATAACTTATAAAAGGAATTCATAAATAAAATGTAAAATATTAATAAATAAATTAGCTAATTATTTATATATTAACTTTTATTCTTATTTTAATAAATGATTTTTATATAAATAAATAGAAGAATTTCTTAAACATAGATTATGAATTGCTTTAAAATACTTCTTTTATAAAATAGATTTTATTACTTAAACTATCTCATATCTAAATACTAACTTTTAATAAAACTTATTTCTTCCTTTTAAAAATTAATCCATCCTGACTTTAATAATTTATCTAAAATTTGGATTTAATTTATGAGTTTATAACTAATAATAACTTTTTAAATAAAAGAGGTAAAAACAATTAACTAATATAATATCTACTATATTTATGATAAATGGTTGCTATTAAATAATTAATTAATTAACTATTTTCACTTAAATTCTAATTCTAAGAGAATAAATTTTAACTACTTACGCTTCAACTGTGAATAACTAGTCTTTTAATAAAATTTAAATTTTTTAAACTTATAATATTTCGATAAAATATTGAATAAAGAAAGGTATAAATCAAAGAATTTGTCTAGAACACGTTTATATTCAAAAAGAAATGTTTAATTTCATAAATAGATTCTTTATTATTAAGTTCAATCTCATCTACCATTATCATTTTATTATTCACTCTTTTATTATAAGTAAAAAAAGTGCATTGTCAATTTAGGTCAAAATCTAAACATTATACATAATGAACTTTGATACTTAGAGCAAGCACTCTAAAATTTACAAAATTAAATCGTAGATATTTATTTACATCAACTAAGACAGTCTTATATTAAATTTAAAAGCAGTTCAAGTGTTAGATTACTTTAATTGTATATTATAAAAGCAGGAACTATTAATTTTACTTAATTTATAAAATAAATATAATATTAAAGTGATTTTATTTAATTTTACTTTACGAATATATTGTTAATATTCATTTATTTTATCTATGAATATAATTATTTTTATAATATATCTAAAATTTATTAACTACTAAATTCCATTTTATCCAAAAATTCTTATTTGAGAAAAATAAATAATATTCTAGTATTTTTTATTTAAAAGATTTAAATAATAGTTTTAGACAAAAGTTAGAGAGGAAATTTATAATCATAATAAATAATGTTTAAGCTAAATCAAGACATATCAATCCTGTTGTGAATTGCATTGTATAAATCATTAATATCGATTAAACCGTCTTTGTCCTAGTCTGCTTCAGCTAAAATCTCTTCTATTGTGTTAATATCCACTTATCCATCGAAAAAGCTACTTATATTTTCTCGATTTATTTTCCCAGATTTATCTACGTCTAAATGTTGAAACATAACTTGTAGATTTTCTTTTGTGAATACTTTATGTTTATTCAAGCTAGCTGTGATAAATTCATTTCATTCAATATAACCTGATTTGTCTGTATCAATCTCATTAAATATCTCTTCAACTTTATCTTTAGATACCTTGAGTTTTTAGTATGCATTTACAAATTCCTTTTTAGAAAGTCTTCCATCTCCATTTTAATCTATTTGCAGAAACTATTTCTTCAAGACCTCGATTTCTTCTTATGGCTCTTTATAAAATGCAATATATTTCATAACTAATATTTGCATCTTTTTGCTCAATTAAAATTATCTTAAATTTTCAAAAGAACTAAGTTCAATAATTTTTTAATTTTTATTTCTGAACCATTTGTGTTTTAAGCATTCTTTTGCAGTCAATCTCATATTTTAATCCATGGTTATCATACTTTGAAGCAAGTCTTTACACTCACTAGATATTTGATATCATACGTCTTAGTGCATTGAAAAGTTGTTCTTCTTTTTGAATCTATTTTATACATCTTATTTTTCGAAAGGAAGTTCTCCACACAGCAAAAAATATAGAATCACACCGCAACTTCAAATATCACATTTTTAGTTGTAATTTCCACTCAAAACTTCAGGAGCGATGTATATTATAGTTCCTTATAAAGTTTGCATTCTTTTATTTTTTTGTCTTATGGTAGATGTTCCGAAATCTATTATCTTAAGGTTATTACATGGAGGAGGACTTTCAAACATAATATTTTCTGGTTTCAAGTCTCGGTGAACTATTCCTTTGGAATGGCAGTAAGTTACTGCTGAAAGAATTTATTTCATTATATCTCTTGCTTCCAGCTCTGAAAAGGATTTCTTTTTTATAATTCTATCAAATAATTCCCCACCTGTAAGATACTCTGTAACTAAATGAATTTTTTTATCATCTTCGAAAAGTTCATACAACTTTAACACATTAGGATGATCCTATATATTATTAACTTACTAGGCCTGCAAGAATTTTTTACTCAAGCAACTATTTGTAGCAGTTTTTAGTTTTATCGATTATTTTTATTGCTCTATAATCATGAGTTTACACATTTTCAGCTAATCAAACTGAACCATAAGAACCCTATCCAAGCATTTTTATCATATTATATTTTTAATTTACAGCAAGAGAATTTCGTCTTGCAAACATAGATGGATTTATGTTAAGTTATGCATTTTTTTCAGATGCAGACTAATCTTCTTAAGTTTTGAAAAGTGGCGAGCATTATTAATTTTCTAATTAAATCACACAAGTTTTTTATTCAAATTTATTTATATTTTCATTTTCTTTTTAGCTACTACTGAAATTAATTTGATAACTGTTTTAAAACTAATTTTAAACATTGTCCGATTGCTACGCTTGAATGACTATTTTAGGTTGATCGTTATCATACATTATTTCTGATTCCTGCTTTCTCATTATATCATCAATTTTATCGTTTTAGCGATCTTCTCCTTAAGAGCAAGAACCGCAAAGAAGACTCATACCTTTTATTTTGTTCTAAATACTTCCCATATTTTAAATTATAATTCTTTATAAATAACTAAGTCTAAAATATAATTACGTGAAATATATCTATCCAGTTAACTGTATTTATGTATTTATTTTATTTAAATTTTCTTTGTTGTTTACTCAAAAAATTAGGCATTATGAGCTCTTTAAAATATTTTAAGAAAGCATATGTTTTGGAATTTCGTTAACGAGATGATTTGTGTGTTAGTTAGAATTTTAGGTATAATCCTAAAATTTATTTGGCATTCTAATTTCTAAAGGAGTTTAAATTCCCTTAATGTATATCTATCTATTTTTAAATAGTATTAATAGTTTTGGTTTATCAAATACTGAACTAATGTGAAATCAAAAGAGAACTCTATTTAAGTATCTCTAAGGTATACATTTTTGCTATCAGCAGTTCTTTATATGGTTTAAAAGATAGATCTACGTTTATATTTCAAAAGTTTATTACAAGAGAATACATTACACTTAAAAGTCAGCACATTTGCTTTTTATAAAGAGCCTACTAAAAATAAATGTTGGACTTATTAGTTATTAGCCTAAAGGTATGGGATTTATTCTTAACTCTATATTTCCTAATTTGAATTCTTAAATTGAATTCCCTTCAGTTTTTTAATAAATATTTTATGATTCATTCTTTTGAAAGTTTACTGTTTCTGACTCTTTTAAGGTACTTAACCCCAATGATAAATACAAGGATTATAAAAAAATATTCCTAGAATAAAAATTTAATTAGTTGGTTTTTTAAGTTAATAAGATAGAAAAAAGCAAAGGAAACTAGCAAATTAGCTATAACTTGTAAATCTAATCTAATTAATAAAAGTAAATATATAACACTTGTATGACAACTGCTAATAACTTCAAAATTAAAAGTTTAAATAAACCAAATTAATTGAAGGTATTCATCTCTTTAATTATAAATGATATAATCACCTACTCTATAGAGAACTTTAGTCTAAATATACGGTTTTATTAAGAAAATTTCCAGTTTTAGTTCATTTTGATTTTTCTTATCTTATTTCATTTTTGTTGATATATGTTTGATATAACCTTTTAAAAAGATTCTTATACTACCTCTAAAAATCTTGCAAAGTAAATGTATTCTTTTAATAAAATAGAATGAAACATGCATCTTTGGAGCTAATTACTTATTAATTAGTCTTAAGCTAAAATAATTGCCTTAAGAACTTTTAAACTTAAGCTTAAATTAACTTTCGTTATTAGTGTTTCTAAAGTCAAATCTAAAAGTTCTGGAATTTCTTGTCTTCTACATGATAGCTATATAAACTAGAGATTTTATAAGAGTTTATATATATTAAATATTATAACTTATTTAAGCTTAACTTGCTTATTTATAAATATAAACCATTCTTTAATTCCTTCTAGACTTACCAATGCTATAGTTATATTTATCCATCATGTGAGGATATTAAAATATTTTGATTCTAATTTATTTAATTTTTGAGCTATTGATATTGAAATGCTATATCTAATTTAAAAGTTAAGTTCATATAACCACAAGTAAAATATCTCAATATAAGGGATAAATATTTCCTTAGCTTTGATTGTTTTTTAAGAAGCATACACTTATTTAAGCTTTAAATTAAACTTAAAAAAAATCAAAATAATAAAATTACTATGTAAAGTATTATCTTTTATACATTTTACGATAGTTCCATTTATCTTACATACAGAAGTATATTAAATAATAAAAAGGAAATTCATAAACACAACGAACAATAATAAAGAATGCAATTCTTTACTATAGGCTCTTAAGTAAAATTTAGTATGATAAGTAAAAGTGTGTTAGAAAAGGAAAGAAGGCAAATAAATTAATATAAGCAGGATTATTAATTTAATATTTGAATGCTATAAAACAAATAAATATACACCTTGCTTTGAATTTTTGTTTCTATACAATCATTTTTTAAAGGAATGTTTAAGCAAATTTAATTATTTACAGTCAAGAAAATTATAAAGTTATTCAACTTTATAATTTAATATATCCTTTAAAATAAAATAGTAATAAGTCTAGTCTGATTTAAGTCTAGCGTTTATATCAGATCTTTTTAAATAAAGAAGACAATGATTAGTATTTTAAAGCTTAGAAGATAGTCAGAAAATTTTTTTATGAATGAAACTATGAAAGCAATATTCAAATAAACAGACAGAAGGTGTTTATGGTATTTTCTTTATTCATAAATATGCCCATAACTGCAAGGTTATCCACATAATATTTCATTATTTTTACAGTTTTTAGGGATATCATAGATTCAGATTTAGTTGATGGATCTTTTTTTGACATTGATTATTCCTCTAACGTAAACTCCACCAAAAATATAAGTATTCGTTTATAATAAATCATACTATGAATCCAAACGTAAGGTGGTCAATTTGCCTTGGTCGGAACAATCTTAATTTGATTTTGTTTATTTAAGTCTATTTAGTAAAAATCGTTAATGGGATATAATCCCCAATGCATACCTCCATATAAAGCTAAAAAACTATCAACAGTACCAAATGCACCTTTTCTCCGAAAATTATTTGATGTTTTTTAAGATTCTGTTTTGCCGCAGATTGTAAAAAGAAATTAAAGTTTTTAGACAAGAGTAAATTAAAAAAGCATGCATAACAAAAATTCTATCTAATAGATATTAATTATAAAAATTAGAATCAATAGAGATTGAAGTATTTAAAAGTATTAAAGCTAAATGAAAATAAGCAAAAATAGCTTTAATTTCACTTATATAATATTTCCTTTAATTAATTTGATACTTAGAGCAAATTCGGAATAGTTCTTAAGTTAAATACTTATATAATTATTTGACAAAAGTAAATTTTGAGTGTTCAAATCATCAAACTTTAAGAATAGCTATAAGATTTACATCATATGAATAGAACTTAATTATTTTATTAATAGACTTATAATTTAAAAAATAGTAAGAGATATCAATATGGAAAATAATTTTTAGCATCTTTTCATATATAAGTTATTATATTCCTACTAGTCTTTATTTTATTTAATAAATAAAGATAAAAATGCTATTATATGAAATTATTTGCGTAATAGCTTGGATATAATCTAGTTTTTTCTCTTATATATTGAAATAGTTTTTCCAATTTAATAGTTTAGATGTATATTCTAAGCTTGCACTACAATAAGTAATCTAAATTTGTTTAATATAGTATAAATTAAAATTTTGTCTCCTTTGCTTGTATGACTTTATTTTTCTTTTTTCTCCTTAAATTTATTATTTATCCTTCTATAATTAAATTATCCAGATTTAGATAAAATAGAAAGAAAGAGTTATATTTGTATTTTAGAAGTTATAGTACAGTTTTAGTTATTTTAATAGAAATAAAGTTAAGAATATCGAAATTCAGCTTAAGATCATCTTTCAGATTCTTTCTTAGCCTTTTCAAATTTTTCTTAGCCTATAACTTCACGTATTTCCTAGTGAGTTAGAATATATTAACATAAAGTGCAACTTGCTCTTTGCCCATTGTCTTCAGGCTTTCTTATCATTTTGCCTCCTGTATCAAAGCTAATTTTATCTTCTAAGCAGAACTTGCAAAGTTAGTGACTGCATTTTAAGATAACGATACTGCTCAATTCTATATCTTATTAGCATGCTCCACATTTTATAAGCTACTCTGCCTGCTATTGTAAGTATTATTGTTTTTTGTTTTCATGTGTATTTTTGTAAAAAAAATTGAACTATATTTTAAAAGACTTAAACTCATCTGATGGACAATCTTCTTCACTTTTTGTAATTTTGACGAAGAATGGCTCCCTTAATTGTTAGAGGTCATATTCTGGAGGTAATCTTACTCTACCTGTAAAAATTTCGTTTAAATCATCAAATCCATCAGCATTTGATTGATCTCTTGAATAGATGATATCATAATGTCCTGGCTTGAATAGAATATAAATTAAAGGAACTTTACCTGGTAGCTTCATTTAATCAAAAGCAATAGCTTCTGCAATATTTCTATCTAAAGAAACTATTTCTAATTTTAATTTTAGAACCACTTAAAGAGGACCAATTCCAAGCCCGTCAGCTTCTTTTCCCATAGTAAGAACTTCTTTTACTAATTGACCGTAACTTATTTAGCAAAAGTTTTCAAAATAGCTTTTATGGGATTCCAAATAATTTGCCGTGAGACATCTCATTTATCATACCAATGCTTCATCTTAGTCTTCTTTATTGTTTTGTAGTTCTTCAGTTAAAAATTATATTAAGAATTTATTTTTCTATCCCTTTTGTTATTTTAATTTCTATAGAAGCTTCATAAATATTGTTTATAACTTTAAGTGGTTTTCATTTGTTAAGTTAGGCCTAAACTAGAAATACCCTTAATTGGTTTCTAGCTTGGTAATTAAATCCTCTAAGTGTTATATTGGAGTAGTTTCTCTTAACAAATGCTCTAAATATGCAAAGCCTACGGCTCGGAAATAGCAGTTTCCATCTCCTCTGACCTATCTATAAGAATTATATTTTGACTAAAGTTTCTGTACTGCCTCTTTTATGTTTTCATTGTACTTGTACTCTTCAATTAATTTTACTAATGATCTACGAGGATAAATTTATAAAAGCAAATTATCTTTTAAAACTTGATTATTTTATTATGATGCATTTTCAGTAGGTTAGCCAGGATTAATCTACGAATTTTAAGACTGATTTTGCTAGTCTATTTAAGCTTGGTCATAGTTTGATATCATTTCAACCTATTTTTATTAGATTTAGCTTTCATAAAATTCGCATTGCTTCTATAATTAGTCTAATCTATTTTTTAGTTCTTAATTTTCTTTTTTTGTATCTTAAATTTCCCTGTCTTTCTCTGCCAACATATTATTTCTGCGTTCAATTTCATTATTGCTGTTTTATAAAATCTCATTAGCACTATTTATCTGGCCCTTTAACTATAAATTTTGATTTCCATAATATTCAATTTGTACTTATAAGCTCGAGATTTAACTCTAAATTATTTTCTTTTCTTCTTCGAGATTTTAGATTTTTTACTCTAATTAGCTTATCTCTTTTATGTTTTATTCTAAACAAGAAGAATCCATTGATGAACAGCTAGCTTAATCGAACTGCTACTATCAATGCTCTTTCTCTTTTTCTGCTTTGTTTTTTAACTCCAGCAACAATTTGGTATTTTATTGTTCTTATTCCAGTTAATATTTTAGACTTTCATATTCTTTTTCTTTTTCACTTATAGAGTGATAAAATTTTTCTATCTAGCTTTCCATTTGACTTATTCTTTACTTCAACTAATAACTCTCTTGCATTTAAAATGCTACATTAGCTTCTTTCTATATAAATTCTTCTAACTTTGTACTTTGTTCGAAGATTATTTATTACTACTTAAAATTAATATTCTTAAGGCTTTCAATCTCTTATGTATTATTTTGCATTTCAATGAAGGATTAATCTTTGTCTTTGAAAACTGTATCAAACTTATATTCTTATTCGCTTATTTGCTTTTGATATTCTTATTTCTAAATAGTTATGCTTTACCTTTCACTTTCCATTTCTTTAATCTTGCTCTAAAGCTACTGGTTTAAAACTTATATTTAATCCAATTTTTACTTTAGCTCTTGATTTTCCAGCTCTTGCTGATTATTAAAATTTTATTAGCTTTAGGAAAAGTTTTAGTTTTAAGCTTTCGGATCTATTTGGTTTAATTATTGTCTTTACTATAAAATTATAATTTCTTTCTACTTCATGTCTAAGTTTAATTTCTAATTTTCATTTATTAGCTCCTAATTCTTGCTTTATAACTATTACTGAGTATTGTATGATTCTTTTTAGTTAGATAGAAGCTAGTTATTTAAGTCTTATAGCTACTTCTTAATATTATGATATGCCTGATGATATTCTTGACTATACTCTTTTTCCTTTTATAAATTAGCTATTAAATTATTCTTCTGGATCTACCATTTATCTTGCTCTTGTTTCTAAACTATAAATAAACTTACAAGCTTTTAAACTTGATTATCTAAGAACTTGTTATTTTTTTCTGCTTATCCGTATTCAAATTACAGCTATATTAGTTACATTGCTTGCTCATGTGTTTATTCCTTTTACTTTCCTAGTTACTAAGAATAGTTTTTATTTTGCTAGTTTAGGCTTTTAATTTGTAACTGAAGTTGAATACACTGAATACATGAGATTTATGTAAATTAATTGTTTTATGCTACTGGAGCTAATTATTCCTATGTCGACTATTAACCCTAAAATAAGCAATTACCTTTAAAGAACTAAGCATTTACAGCAATTCCATATCATAAACAAAGAAATTTTTATTGCATACAGAACAAAGCAAGTTCTATGAATCCTAAAACTAATTTCCATTGCTCTAAAATTGCCTTTTAATACAATCCGAACAAAGATAATGTCCACAGTGAAGGATCTATTTATCATAAGACTAGTTACTTTAACAAAAACTACAAATCTTGCTTAAGTTATTAGACAAACTCATAATTTAAAAAAAAAGAACTAAACTATTAATTAAAAATTATATTATAATAATTAGATTTCCTTTATAATATCAATTTACATGCTTATTTATGATAATTCTTTTTTTATGAGTAAAAGATATAGTATAATGCTAATGCATTTCCATTGTCATATGAAATACTTATCTGGTATATGCTTAGTACAGCTTATTTGATCTTGCTATATAGTAGAGATTTATATTAACTTTAGAGGTTTTAGTAGCTGTTTTGTCTATTATTTTATGAGAGTGATAGTTATACAAAGATTGCTGAGATATTTCATTAGATATTTAGCATTCTAATTTCGTTATAATTTGCTTATTTTAGTAATAATCATGAAATTCATTTTTTGTGTAAAAATTGTAAAATAATAAAAATTGCCTCACCGAGAATCGAACTCGGATTGCTGGATTTAAAGTCCAAAGTGCTAACCGTTACACCATGAGGCATCTCATAAGTTTAATTAAACAAACCTTATTAATGAAATAATATTGATAACTAGTAGTTTATTCAGCCTTTAAACTTTACATAATTGATTTATTTTTTAATGAAATTATCATAATGATAGAAAGTATTTACAACGGATATAATGATAAAGAACTCTTGATAAAATTATTTAGTAGTCTAGATGAATAATCATCTCATCTCATTTTAATGATTTTATTTTTTCAGATCTCAATATTTAGATTATTTCATTAATAAAAGTAGGTGAATTGTTTATGTCATGCTTAGCTCTTAAACCTTTAAAAATATTTTCTTAATTTATCAGTCATTATTTCATATATCAATTTTACAATATTTTCTTATTATTTTTCTTATAAAACTTAGGGATAAAAATGATTTATTACTTAGATTCAGCTTTTTTATTTCCTTGACTTCTACAATTCTTGCTTAACTTATTTTAAATTTAGTTGGAATTAATAAGAACAATGCTTATATGTAATTTGATTTTAATTAGTAGATATAAATCAAGCTTTTGTAGTTTAGCTTTTCTTAAATGAATCTTTTAAATTTCTTTCATTATTTGTTGAGATCAATAGACTTTAAATTTACTATTTAATAGAGTTTGAAAATTATCAGGATGCTTATTCAATTAGTTATTAAGAATGAAGGTAGAAATGATTCCTATTTTTATTTAATTTGAATTAATTTCAAATTCTATTTTTATCTTAGTTAGTTATTAGCTTGTATTAGATGTACCAGAGTATATTAATTAATAATGATAGTTTCTATCCTCAGAAGTTTTAATTATTACTAATTATATGAATTTAATATAATTTAAACTCTATAAGCAAGCTACTGGTTTATAGTTGAATATTCTACTTTAGCTTTTTATTTCTACGCTTTATTAGCTAAATTTATTGTTATAAGCTTAGATAGAAAATTAAGTAATAATCTTATTATAATTTGATCAAAGTTTCTTTACTTCAAATAAAGTTATTAGCCTTTAAATTATTTTTGACTTAAATCATAATATTTATTGCAAATAACCTCTTACAGAGTTATATTAATTAAAGGAATGCTACTTATGTATTATTTATGGAAGTTGAGGGATTAATGATAAATGGGATTATATTATAATGGGTATGTTTAAAAGTACTATTAATGCTTTAGTTACATTTTAGTAATTTTTCATCAAATTTATTTATTATAACTAGCCTCAGTCAGTTTGTTTCTCTTTTTAAGATCATTAAGTAATCATAAATGATCTTTTCATATGCGAATCTTCTAAAAACCTACTATAGAATCATTTGTCTACTAAGTAATCTAATGAAATTATTAAACAAGGATTTAAGTTTATTGTTGCTTTATTAATTAAATCCAAAATTAAAATTTTAAAGATTTTAAGTAGTGAAAATAGAAAAATTCTCTTTTGAAGAATTTTATTAATTAACTAAATATTTCTATCAAAGGCTTAGTGTATATTTAATAGAATTGCTTAGTAGCATTTTATTATAAGGCAACTCTACGCAATTTTTTTACAATTTTTGTGATTAATGAAGATTTTAGATTTTAGATAGTTAATCAAAATTTTTTTGTTCATACCATAAATAAAAACTCAGCTTATTGCTTGCAAAATAACTTTAAATATCTGATGAAGTGTTATTTTTAAGTTTCGGAATTTATTAACTTAATATCATATTTTCAATTAGAAACTTAACGTAGAAGAAGATTTTTAGCTTTATAACCACAAGTTACTTTCCATATTTATCGTTTGAAAAATATAATTACCCTCAGATAAATTTCTCATTTACTAAGCTGATTAAATTTTATTTTATTAATAAGAACACTTAACTGTAAAAGAAAAGTGAGATTTATATTCAAGCAAGCAATTTTAAGAAGGGTTAATCTAAGACTAATTTATAAGCATTTAAATGTGATGTAATATCATAATTTAGGGTATATTGGATATATTAAATGAAATGATTTAGTAAATCAAAATTAAAATTAAACATAGTTTTCGGAAGAAGAACATCACAACTATTTAAAAGAACTATTTATTCCTATTTTTTAATATCCTTCGATTTATAAATTTTTTCATTATTGGGAAATTTCTTAAAATGAAAAGCATATCTGGAAAGATGATATCGAATCCTATTCCTTTGATAGTTAAATCACTTTAAGAGAATCCAATTTTAAAGGACAAAATTCATTTTGCTTGAAATTAGGATTTTAAAATATTAGCTTAAAAAAACTTCAACAATGTTTTCTATAGAGTTTGATAAAGAAAAGTACCTTTTCTTTTCTTTTGACTAAGTCTAAAAAGCATAAAAAAGAAGCATCTTAGCAATAAAATTATTGAAATTATCAAATTACTAATTTCGCACTTTTTATAATTAAATAATTAGTTTCTTAATATCTAATTTTCTCCCACTCCAATCTTAAAATCTTCGTATTTAGTTTCTTAAAATATCTTACTTTTAAAAAATTAAGTATAGCATTTTAAAAAATAAAGCAATGCCTTCTAGTTTTAAAAGTATATTATTTAAAATTTTTTATTTTCTTAGAATCCTTTTAAAAATTTTGATTCTATTAGGATACTTAAATTCGATAATTTATATAAACATTCTTTTACATCTATAAAAATAAAAAAATTAAATTTATAATGAAAAGAAAAAAAACTTTTTTAATTTTCTCTGAAAAGATTAATTATGCTAAATAATTATCTCCGCCTTAATAAATAATCTTAAACATTTTAATTTTAAAATTATTTTATTTTCTATTTATTTATATTACTTTCTATATCTTAACTTTAGCATAACTCTAAATCTACCAAATATCTTTAGCACGTTTAATTTATAAAATCCTAAATTTTATAAATTAAATTTTATTTTATAGTTTTAGCATTAATTTTTTAGCTCTCTCATAATATTAAATTTAAGCTTTTTTAATTTTTATATGTTTTAAATTAGAATCTAAACCCATTATATCTTATTAAATTATATAATAGTAGTAAGTTTTATTCATTTTACTAGATGCATATTTAATATTGATAAAAATATTCTTTATGCTTTATTTATCTTCTAAAATGGGAGCAAACTAAATTAAATAATACTCTATAACTTACTATTGAAAAGTAAATAAAGATCAAAGCTAGTTCCTAATATATTACTTTCACTTTAAATATCTTGAAGTTGTATTAAGTTCTACATATTATAAAGCGAAAAGTTGTTAAATAAAACTATAAAATTTTAGTAGAATATAAAGTTATTAAAAGTGACTATTTTATGATGATATGCAATATGTACCAATGAAATGTAACCATATCTTTATATTTTATTTTATAATGCTACTCGATAATTTTGTTTATTGTTTATTTTAAATATTATTTTTATTATTATCATTAAAATTGTAAATTCATTTAAGTGCAAGTTAGATTTAATAACTAAGAATGAAAATTTAAAATAAGGTATTTTAAATTTTTAGTAGAGATATAATATTAAATAACTTGTTTAAATTAAAAATTAAAATAATTAAATGAGATTAGAGAGTGCATAGCATCTCAATGGCGCGCAGCTCTTTTATAAAGATTTTTAAAATAAAATAAAATTTTTTTTGAAGTCTTCCACAGAGCTAGCATCCTTTGCAAGTATTGGCTTCTATAGGGAGTGATCAGAATGCTCCCTAGGAGATCTTAGTATCAAGCATCTTTCGTCAATAACGTTATTTGTTGCCTCTTTAGTTTTTGTCTTCTCTCTTAGGTTTCTCCAATATTCTTGTTCAATTTTTCACCCATAAGTACTTCCTGGTACTAGATCTTAAGTTAATGTCAGTTGGAGAATTACTTTTCCCTTTTTATTTATATATATATCAAACTTAATAAGGAAATATACTTAGACAAACATATCTTATAATAATAAAATGGTAGAAGGGTTTAAGAAAGGCTTTTATACCATCTCCTAAAAAGGGGAGAGAAAGTAAGAACCCTCATCTTTAACTAACACGTCTTCTTCCTAGAAATAATCTTCTTCTCAAAACCTTCAAGAATAATAGACTCAACTAGGAACTTCCAGATCAACTTAAAAGATGGGACAAAAACGCAAAAAGGCTACCTCGATGACACCAACTGAAGAGGAAGGACCTAGAAAGGTGCTGGAGACGCAAGAAGCAGCAGCCGTGACTGAGTTTGCGATGCCACAGTTCTAGGAAGAACAGGCATAAATTTTAATCGCATTCTCTGACTGAAGGAGGAAGTAAAGAGGCTACGATTAGAGAATAGAGCTCTAAAAAATCAAGTTACTGAGCTCAAGGAATGGAAAGAAAGCTTCTGGGAAGTCACGATCGAGAGCAAAACACTTTCTTCAGGGAAATGGGATTGCTACAGCAGAGAACAACTGTGTTTGAAGAGAACAGCAAGTAGCAACTGTAGACAATTCAAGATCCAATGGACATAGAAGGAGCTACTAATTTATAGAGGAGTCCAGACAAGAAATGAATTAGGAATAAACCAAGATGTTTTGTATACAAACAAACTGGACACAAATATAGACAATGTTAGAAATTGAAATTAATTAAATAATAGTACTGGAATAGAAAATAATAAGAAAAATAATAGTACTAATATTAGGATAAGATTAGACGAGAATTCTGTAACTAATTTTATCCGTCAGGAGGTCAAATCTACAAACCGAAGTGGTATACAATCTAAGGCGACTGAAGAAAGAGTCCTGAAGGGAGCTGGTTCCAGCCAGGTTATCAAACTGGTCCTGTGAACACGAGGTTGAAAGTCCTCCAAGTTCACTAAACTCCAATTTAAACTTTTTAATTTAGTAATATATATATGCAAACATATCTTATAAAAATTAAAAATATTCAACTTTTATTTTACATATTTAAATTAATAAAGCTACTTCTCGTTAATTACAGATATCATATAATTTTATTAATATCATTTAAATATTTTTTATATAAGTAATATATTAAGATACTAAATTTAAACTCCTAGAAATTTATTTAATGTTAATATTAATTAAGATGACCAACAAAGAAATTAATTTTTTAAATAAATTATTTAGAACTTTAAAAAAAAAAGGTTTTCATTTTTATCTAATTCATTTAATATAAACTAAATTAATTTAAATTATTTAAACTTGAAAAAAATAAGATTATTTTTTATTCATATTGAAATTTTATTACTCTTAAAAATAAGAATTAACTCTAATAGAAAAAGTTTTATAATAATGAAATTAAAATGCTCAACAGTGCCAATCTGGACGCCATTTAAAATAAGTCGTTTTATCAGCAGCACTTCTCATCATTCTTGACTTTCTAATGAAATTATCTTCACTAAGGTCTTCTCAGTTTCTTTGATTTCTTGTTTTTATTATTTCAAAAGGTACTTCACATCATTTTCTTCTGTAAATATCTCCATGCTAGTTACAATAGAGCCTCAAGTATTTTTCTTATTCTTTACGCCAAAATTTTCTCTTGAAATTCTAAAATTTTTAGCAATTCTTGTACAAATGTCACTTACTCTTACAGTAGTAGCATTTCTTCCTTACTTATCTTATTGGTTTTCGATTTATAACCTCTTTTTATTCTATCTCCATCTAATTTGTCTAATTAGTTATGTTTGTGCTAATATTCTTTTGCTTAATAAACTCCAACTCTTGTTTTTATACGATATTTCCAAGCCTTGCTGCTTCTTATCTATGTTCAGTTTAAATGTTCCAATATGCTTGGAGTTCCCTTTCTTAATTAATAATTCTAATCTCTAAGTTGTCTTATCCAAGCGATAATAAGTTTCTTAGTTCTTAATTTTCCAACTTAAGCACTTTAGACTCTTCCTAGAGATTGGATATTTCAAATACTAACTGTTAAATATTGATTTCCTTTTTAATTATCTTTGATGGAAGTTCTTTTCCTGCTATTATATTAGATTCCTTTCTTTTTATTCCTTTAGGAGGTGTTTATTATAGTTATTAGGTTCTTTATTAGTTTTGTAAGTGAGGAGAAGAAGATTCTTGATACTTTTTTTATGCCTGCTTTTTCTCTAGAGCTTTTTTCTCTTCTTTCCTCAAGAAAAAGCTTTGAACAAGATTTTAAGACTCCATTTTTATATCTTTTTTTTAAAATTTATATATTGAGATATCTTTATAATCAATAAGATTTGAATATCTTTTACATAATAATTATGAATTTTACACATGCTCTTTTATGCAAAAGTTAGCATTTAATCATATTTTAAAAATAATTTGCATATATAATCATAAATTTTTGAAAACTCTGAAAATAATTTGAGTTAAAAAATAAAACGACTGAAAAAATATTATTTATCACTAGATAGTATTAAATAAAATATTACTTATCACTCTATAAAAATAATTATCATATCTTAAAATATCTAAATTTTCTACTATTTTTACTGTTTATTTTCTATCTGTTTTTTTAATTTGAAATTATGACAAAATTAATTATTTTCAAGGAAAATGAAAAGATAATAAAAATTTTAATTATTGTTTATTTAATTTTTAGTTTTATTCACTAAATAATTTTTATTTATAATCTTATAAATTTTTTACTAAATAAAGCTAGAAAATTCTTTTTTGGAACCCAATAAATTAAATTTTTTTATTTATTTATAGAAAACTATCTATATTCTATATAATTTAAAATGTAAGAATACTTTTTACTTTATAATTATTTTATATTTATTGCTAGTATTTTCTAGAGTTTTAAATAGATAGAAACAAAGCTTTCCACAGAGAATATTCTTATTACTAATTAAATAATATTTTATTTTTTTATAGAGCTTTATTAATTGAAATAGTTTTATTAGGAGTAATATCTTTAATAAAAGGATTTAAATACTTATTTTTCTAAAAAAAGTGAATTAAAAAATTTAATTTTTCACCTTAAAAAGAGTTTAAATTATAATATTTAAATTTTTTTTTAATACAAATTACAAAGCGTTTGTTGTGATTAATTGTTAAATGAGTCTTTTAAATTTTAAAATAATAAGCAGAAACCTTTATTTATTTGATGATAATTTATAGCATTGCTAAGATTTAAATTTAGTTAAATTATATATCTAGCTTTTAGGTAATTATTATAAAAGAATTAAGATATTTTTGTGAAAGTTAAATTTTTTCTCCGACTAAAATGCCATTCTCAAATACACGGATTTCAGGTTTTCCAACTCTTCTAGTGAAATTCACTGTTCCATGAAGTTTTCCGTTTATCCATATTCCTTCTCATTTATTATAATTCTTCTGCATATAGTATCCTTAACCATTCTTTAAATCTTAGGCATACTCTCCTACATATATGTCTCCGTTAGCAAATTCGTATACTGCTTTACCCTGTTTTTTATCTTACATTCATTAACCGCTATATTTATCCCCATTTGCATAAGTTAAAACTCCATTTCCTAATTTTTAATCATTATAATATTCTCCTTCATATTAATCTCCATTAGCATAGTAATAAACTCCTTTTCCATGTTTTTAATCTTAAACTCATTAACCTTCATATAAGTCTCTATTTTTAAATTAATATTTTCCTTTTCCTTATTTTTTATCATTCTAAAATCCACCTTCATATATATCCCCATTATTATAATATACTTTTCCGTAATGAAACATTGAATCGATAAATTTTCCTTCAAATCTTTCATAATCGTTCCATATAAAAATACCATTTCCATGAATTTTATCAAGTAAAAAATCTCCTTAGTAAAAATCTCCATTGGAGAAATTTAATGTGCCTCAACCTTATTTCATATCCTCGTATCAACTGCCGTTATAAATATCTCCGTTACTTTATGTGAGAATTCCTTATCCATGCTTTTTATCGTTTTTTCAATCTCCACCATAACTTCCACCTTTCCCACAAATAAACACACCACTACCTTGTTTTTTATCGTCAACATAATCCCCATCATATTGATC
Organism: Loxodes magnus; assembly: GCA_946699065.1. Lineage (NCBI taxonomy): Eukaryota > Ciliophora > Karyorelictea > Loxodida > Loxodidae > Loxodes > Loxodes magnus. Next base: position 61,706 of record CAMPDV010000499.1, on the reverse strand, counting down.
ACCATTTTTATACTTATATATACCATGTCCATTTCTTTAAAACTCTTTAAATTATCCTGTATATTAATCTCCATTTGCGTAAGTTAAGACTCCTCGTTCTAATTTTTAATCTTCAACTCAGTCTCCTTCAAATTTTTCTCCGCTGCAAAAATTTAAAACTCCTGATCCGTGTTTTTTATCTTTAAAGAATGATCCTTAGTAAATATCTCCATTATTATAATAATAAATTCCTTTTCCTGACTTTTAATCGTTTTCCCAATTTCCTTCATACTTTTCCTGATTTCTATAAATTTAAATTCCAAATCCGTTTCTTTTATTATCTCGATATTCTCCTTAATAAGTTTCTTAATCTTAAGGTTTTTATTGCTATGAAGATTAAATTTAATAAGCAATGTAGATAATAGCAACAGTAAATACAATTAGCACCGGTCCTTTTATAGTATTTGGTAAAAACAAAGCAACTTGCATTTTAATGGTTGAATAAAAAGAATAAATTGATATATTTAAAATTAAACTTTAAGACAATAATTAAGTTATGCTTTCTATTGCTGAGCTAAAATATTAAAATATGAACAAACACTAAAATTAAAAAATGCTAGATTATTTCTAGTGATTATTTATCTTAAATTATAATCTAGAAATTATTTCTTTTATTTAGAATCTATAATACGTTTTTATTCCTCATTTTTTAAGCTTAAAAATGGTGTATTATTAATTTTATGGATATTGGTTGCTTGCTTTAGTAGGTGGAACTTTTGAAGGTACTCAAGCCATGATCGAAGGGTGAAGAAAAGGATAGCTTCATGAGAGGTTGGGAAAGTTAAGTACCCATAATCGATTATGTCTTCCTCTGCTTTGGCTGATCCTTGGACCTGGAACTGAATGACTTCTTTTTTTTGTAGTCCTAAGAGATGCAACCTGCCAAGTCTCCATTTTTTTTAAATTTATTTATTTATCAGTATTGAATATTTTAACTAGTGGTTAACCTAAAAATGTTGAAGTCACTTCAATCAATTATTAATATTATTATTATTAATTTTAACTAAAAGGATTGAGTTATACTTAATTAGAGCAAATGTTTCCTCAAATTAAAAACAATGAAAGTTTTTATATTCATTACTCAACTGTATATGTCTTCATCTGAATCAATTTCAAACTGAGATAATTCTTCTTCCTTTCAATAAACTCATAGAATTACTCTTCCATCTTCTTGTAATTTTTCTACATCTTATCTAAATAAATTCTAAGGTCATCGTTGTTCTTTTGAAGCTATTTATTTTGTTACTATAAATTACCAAGATTCTGTTTGAGTAATGTCCCACTTGAGTCAACTAATACCGACTTCTTTCTTAAATACCTCCAAAGTAGTTATAATATAGCCTCTTCGATGTTTCAATCTCTTTTCGGTGCTGCTCATGCATTCTTTTTCATTTTGACATTACCTCCATAAATTTTCAGTCTTTGACAGCAATAGCAATGTTTTATTAAGGGCTTGAAGTAAATTTTTTATTGTGCTTAAATTTTTGTTCAACTTCCATCTTAACTGTTTGAGGTCAGTTTTTAATTGGTAATTGAACTTATTCTTTAATTTTCTATGGATTTGCTTGTAAATCTTTTTATATTTTTACAAATTTGGAATTCAAGGCTTCAATTTAAAACTAAACTTAACTTGCCTAACCTTGATCTCCCTTTTTATCTTACAAAAGAAACCGAAGACTCTAGTTTTACGCCTTCAGATTATACAGTTCTGTATTCATTTTCTCAATTAAGGAATAAAGCTAAATAATGTCTTTCTAATGGAATTTCTCAAGCTTTTTAAGTTTGTAGGAAATTCAGTATTTTCCAATCCTTAGCAGGAGCAGATTTATCTTTTTAAATTCTTGGTTCTTGTTAGTTAACTAAGACTTAAGAATTATCTATTAGGTTAGAACTTAAGGTTTGATTCTCAGGTTTTTTCCTTTTTTCCCTAAAAAGGAAAAGATTATTATTTTTAATTTTATCCTTTAATATATTAAAATTATTTCAACACTATATATTATTTATTTTACCCCATCAAACTATCATTAATTCAACTTATTTTATCTATTTACTTTATATTATTCATTTTTAAAATTATAATACAAAAGTTTAAAATTAATTGCTATTTTAATTATTTTTTATCTTAGAATATTATATTTCTCTTAGTTTTGAGGTTTTAAGACTTTTATTTATTTTATTAAAGATAATATAAAAAGGATTAAATTTATTATTTCTATATTTTACTTTTATTACGAAATCTTTAATTAAATAACTTATTAAAATTTAATTTAATTAAGAAAAATATGAATTAATTAGATATTATAAGATTTTTTTATTATTTTTTAATTAAGTTTAAGTTTTTCTTTCTAGCTTTCATTTACCACAAAATTTATCATTTTCGAATTTTCCTCTCTTTTCTTCACCATTACTTTTTTTTAGCACTCCTTAACCATGCCATTTATCATCTTTTCATTGTCCTACATAAATATCTCCATTACTATAAGTATAAGTACCTTAGCCATGTCTTTTATTGTTGAAAAAATCTCCTACATATTGATTTCCTTTATACTATTCTTATCCCCATATGAAAGTACCTTTTCCATGTCTTTTTCCATCAACGTATTATCCCTCGAATTTATCCCCATTAGCCCATGTAAATACTCCATATCCGCTTTTTTTATCATCTTTAAAATCCCCTTCGTATTTATCTCCATTTTTATACTTTATCACTCCATATCCATCATATTTTCCATCTCTCCAGTCACCTTCGTATGCATCTCCTTTTGTGTAAATATAAGTTCCTTTTCCATGTCTTTTATCATTGAAAAAGTTACCAACATATTTATCTCCACTTCATGGATCTCTTGCCCAAGTAAAAGTTCCTTTTCCCTGTCTTTTATTATCTGCATACTACCCTTCATATTAATCTCCGTTTTTTCATTTATAGATTCCGTATCCACATAATTATCCATTTATTCAATCTCCTTCATAAGTATTTCCATTATTATAATAGTAGATGCCTTTACCTTGCCTTTAATTGTTTAAGTATTCTCCAATGTATTTGTCATCTTTTCACTTTCCATTTCCTCATATAAAAGTTCCTTTTCCTTGTCTTTTATCTAAAACATATTGGCCTTCATATTTATCGCCATTCTTTCATGTTTAAGTGCCTTATCCATTTCTTTTGCCATCTAATCATTCCCCTTCATATATATTTCCCTCTTTATAAAAAAAAGTTCCTTTACCTTCTCTTTATCCTCTACGATAAAGTCCAATATAAATATCTCCTTTCCAAGGTTCAATATTATACCAATATATTCCTTATCCATCTCTTTAATCTTAATATCATTCCCCTTCGAATTTATCTCCATTTGCTCAGTTGAAATTTCCAAAACCATGCTTTATGATAGTTTTTTTAATAATATATCCAGTGTATAAATCACGGCCATATTTCTAATTGACAACCCACTCAACTTCTTATTGCTTGAAAGTTTAATAGCAAGGACTTTAAACTCTATAAACTTTAAGATTTTCAGCTAACTTTATTTAAAATTAGTTTTACTGGATTTCTTCCTTTAATTTAACTTATTTATTTTATTCACAGTATTCTATCTAAGTAGATAGCTAGGAACTATAGTTTTTAGGAATCTTAGCATCATCTTCTTCAGCAACTAAAGGAGGTGGTAAATCATCATCATTTTTGGGATCATAGTATTCTTAATACATGCTTTATTTATTATCTTACTGACTGCTTACCATTGAATCTTAATTCTACTATCTAACTTAATATTTTTCTTAATTATATCTCCTCTTTTACTTAGTCGAATGACAACCCATTTCTTTTATTATAATGATTGAACTTTAAACTTTATTTAAACTAATAAATTCCTAATGGTTTAAAGCAACCTTTAAGTAGCTTATTTAAAGAAAATAAAATTTAAGTTTATATCAGTAAAGAGAGAAAAAGCCCTTTTATTGTTATTTTACTTATATAAGTTAAAGTATAAGATAAACTAAGATGTATGATAGATTAGCTTATATAATTATCTGACATTCTCCTTATTAAGCTAACTATTAAAATAATTAAATTAAAAACTAAGGAAATAAAATGCTAGCTTTAGAGAGGTTAATTAGATTTAAGTAAATAGCCGGACAACTTTGTATTCTAGATGCGATTATAATTATTTCATCTTTAGTAAATTCAAGTTCTAACTAAGAATTTAAGTAAGTTGAAATTTAAACTTTAATAGCTTTTAATTTATTCAGCTAATAGTGATCAAAGAGACGAATTCTTTGTTTAATATATTTGTTAAACTTTTTTATTTCCTGAAGAACAAAAGAGAAACTTAGTTATATTTATATTTAACTTAGTAAACAAATAGATGAAATAAATAACATAATTATGAAAGAATATTTTAGCTAAGAAAGTTATAGAAATAGAGCTAGTTATTTAAATATTGCTGTTATTATTTACATTTATTCTAATATTCAGCTCTTAATTTTCTTCTGCTAACACATAAATAAAATTTAGATCTTGCTATGATTTTTATCTTTATAAAAGAGAAGTTATTTTTGTAGAGTATCTTGAAACTAACTCTAATAAATTTACATTGATATATAGAATCAAATCTATAAAAGTACTATAGATGAACTAACTATTTAACTCATATTATTATAATATTTAAATCAAATGATTATTATATTCTAACTAGTAATTAATAGTCTAAGAATAGTTACTTTTATTTTGGTTTAAAATAAACTGAAGTTAAACTTAATTTAAGTAGAAAGCTATGAATATTAAAGTTTATTAAAATAGTAAATAGAATTTATTAATTTTCCGCTAGAAAAATAATAATGAAGCAAGATAAATATTCTAAGCTTTATATAGATTGAAATTAATTATTGCTTATTAAAAAGGAATCCATTTAAATATTAGGATATTAAATCATTTATTACTAGATCTTTTATTTTATATCAATTGCCTTTCTTCAATTTTTTTATTTAATTTGCTAGTAGATTTTCATGGAATGTTCTAACCTGGGGAAAATATAAATCAGTAAAGTGCAGGTTTAAACTTTTAAAAAGTGAGTAAATGAAAGCCAAGAGATTTACTCACCAATAAATTTGTAAGTAGGAGAAACCCATTGAAAACGAGGGGTTGTCCCTCATATGAAGGTAAACGCCTTTTAGGAAAAAAGAAATAAACGAATCCCATTAAGTTGGAAATCTATTAGTCAAAATATCCAAGTAAGAAGAGACAATCTTTAACCTTTTAGAGTAATTAAGATCAATTTTAACTTAGTACGAAGTGCTAAACGAAGAGCTCGACCAACTAAAGACTTTACTTGTCGCAAATAAGCACATCTCAAGAGAATAAATATGATTACGGTCCTAACAACCATCTAGTTAAATAGTATCAATTTTGATTGAAAACTCTGAAAACTAGTAGTCACTTCCTACAGTCTAATAAAAATATATTGCCTCAACTTAAGAGGAAAAAAATGAAGTAATTACTGTAAGATTAGAAAAAATAGAAAGAATCCTTATCAAGAGACAAAAAAAACAAGTAGTCAGAAAAAGATGCTGATATTGTAAATCAACATAGCATTTAATTAGAAACTGTAAAGAATTTAAAAGTCATCAAGTAAGAGAAAAAAACGTTAAGACAGATCTAAAGACTTTGAACAGCAAGAGAAGGATTTTACAGAAGAAAATATTTTAACGACAAGACTAAGAGAGAAAGCAAGTTAGTTAATCTTCCTTACAAAAAAGGCCGTGGAACTCTGACACGTAAAACTTAATGGACTGCTCCAATCAGGTTGAAATCTTGAAGAAGGTAAGCACTTATATTGACATTTAGTATATGATATTATTATTATTATATTTGTTTGGAGATTGAATGCTATACTCTAAATAAATATTAAGCATTAGTCTAAATTTATAATTTCGATTTTTAGTTTACAACATTCCAATTTATACAAGTACGAATTAAATACAATTATGATAGAGAAATAATTTCTATATACAAATTTAGAACCTTTCGCTATCATTTCTTTTATGTCTTTTAATAATAAAACTTCAAAATTAAGCACCTGAGATTTACATCTGTTGAGACTTAGATAGCTTTTGACTTTTAAATTATGTGAAGATATGCAAGATCTTATTTAGTAAATCCAAGAATAAAAAATTTAAATTTTGCTAAAGAAGCTAATATAAAATAAAAGTTATCTTAGTCTTAATTTTCATTCTAAATGTAATTAAGATAAATCCCTTTTAGGATTAAAAGCTTTCACTAAAAATAATTTATAATAAGAATTGAAATTCTCAAATGAAATGCTGAATTATGACTACGATAGAATGATCTGGATAAATCTGATTCAGTAGAAGAACATTAGCATTAACATTAACAATAATATAAGTAGGTTTGAGGAATAAATGTAAAAAAATAGTTTTTTACCTATATGAAAAATATAATATAAACATATTAATTGATTTTATTATAAATTATTTATATGTTCTTCTTAAATGTGTTATACAGTAATATTATTTCTTATTTATTCCTTTCGGACTTCTTGATAGTATCTTATCTTCCTCTATTATCACCATATCGCTTCTTTACTCTTACTGATTAATTTAATTTTGGAGTTTTCATTAACTTTCTATTATTACATCTATTTTGCTGATTTGTTCCTTTTTCTCCTATTTTTATTTTTCTGATTAATTGTTCTATTCCTATTATATGTTTCAGAAGGTATTTAAGTCTTTTTCTTAGAACATTAGTCTCAATTCTATTTCTTCTGATATTTCTATTTTATTCATTACCCTTATGTTATCTTTCTCCAAAGTTTGAACCTCTACCAAGATATTCAGTATTATTCAAGTATCAGCTTTACACAATTGATAGAAGTAGTTTCTTAAAATCTCTATTTAACCCTGGCCAGAGTTATTTCCTCATTTATATACTCCTACGAAGAAATATTTTTTTAGCGCGACATTTTATAATAATCATTATAATACATTAATAAATATAAATGCTAGCATTAATCTATTACTTCTTAAACCTTTTAAAACTAAAGCATTTATTTATAATATTGTTCTTAAAACTAAGAATGTATGCTAATATTTAATAGCATTAATAAACTAAAATGCAATAAAAGCATTTTATTTAAAATAATATACCTTTTTATAATATTTCTAATATTTTTTCTTTCTTAATATATAAATATTCTAATTGTTATTTACCTAAAATAGAGCAATTATTTGAAATTAATTTATTATTAATATTAATATATTTTTATAATAGTTTTGATAAAGCTTTTTAAATACTAGCTTATAAACCATTTTTCATTAGTAGCAATCTGAGATTATAGCTTTAGCAATTTTAAGAGTTTTGCTAATATAATAGTTTCTAACTAATATTTACATTTAAATATCTAATTTCTAGCAAACGTATCTTAGTTAAATAAAGCATTAGTTATAATAAATTAAAAAATATTAATATTCTAGCTTTTTCCTAGAATTTAATGATTTAGCTCTAGTCAGTTAAATCAATAAAAAATATAGGAAAGGAATAAAAGTTTAGTGTAAATAGAAATAGCAAATAGATGCAATTAGATATAGAGATATTTTATCTAAATATTTAATAAATCTTAAATATTAACAATAGCATATTTAAATATTAAGCTTTAAGTAACTTTAAAGCTTTACATAAATAAAGTTCTTCTATATATACATTTCCTTAGTTTTTAAATGTAAATAAATATCTAAAGATATTTAAATTTAAGTGAAGGAATCTAATTTTCTTTCTTAATCTAATTTTATATCTTTTATACATTATTTTAAGAGCTAGTAAGTTCTTTTTAGATATAAATAGATAAATTTTAGTTGATAGATATAAATGCTTTCAGAATTAAATTTTATGTTTTAAGCTTTTATTATTTATTAATAAAAAATGGGATAAGGCTGCTCATTCTGTGCATGCTTTTAAAATAATTAATCAATGTCTTCAGATTTATCAGGAACAAGTAGAAAAATATCGAAAAACGCAAAAGTAATTGCCTTTATTGGACCTAAAAAATCAGGAAAGTCAAGTCTTATTTACTGACTAAAAAATAAGTAAATTATGAAATAGCCATAGGATTCATAAAGTATCGAAGAAACTATAATCTGATTTTATAATACTGAACTTGATATTAAAGAGGTTAGCTTTTAATATTAAGATAAAATAAAACCAGACGCTTGGATTTACGTATTTGATTTAAGCTAGCAGCAGGATTTTACTGAGTTAAATTAATTTTTGAGCTCAGTAGCTAATAACATTCCTGTATTAGTGCTCTTTAATAAAAGTGATCTAAAGGATGATTCTCCTGATGCTTAGAGAATTAATTGGTGTGATGTTTAAAACCACTAGATTTTCAGGAGTAACAATGCTGGAGAAAATCTGGAAGAAATGATAAAATGGTGTTTAAAATCTTTAAGAGTTTCAATTATGACATCGATGTCAATAGAATCAAATTAATTTAGAATTTTCATTAGTCTAAAGTATGAATTATTTTGAAAATATTTATATTTCTATGTACAAAATTAAAACACATTGCTTACTCTCATTCATTTCAATTTTCCTTCAATTTTTGTTTCAGTCATTTTTAAATAATTTTATCAGATTAATACCCTTTTAGTACTTTATAATTTTTTAAGTGAGATACTAGCATTTTTATATTTTCGTAATATGAATTAATTAAAAAATTGAGAAACATTTAGAGCTAGTGAAAACAAAAACTTAATTAAGAATTAATAAAGAATATTAGTAGATGCAAGAAAGCTTATATTAAATTTGGAAGAATAAACTAATAAGTAACTAATCTTTATAAAAAGCTAAAAGACTCTGGAAAGACTTCAAGAGTAATTTTTTTTATTTAAAAAATAAAGAAAAAAATAAATTTTAATTTCTAAATGGAGCTGCTAAAGAAATGCTTTTATAGACTAAGAAAATTGTAAATTATAAGAAAAGAAATTAAATGAACTTTAATTAAGAAATCAAAAATAAATTGATTGCTTCATAGAAGATTCGCCTTTTACAAATATTTTTATCTAACTCGATAATAGATCAGTGCAAGTAATTAAAAAATTGATATAAAATGTGATTTTATTTAAGAAATTAAAGATTTTACACTCTCATGTTTATAAGGATTTATCTTTTTACCATACAAGAAATATAAGAAATTATAAAAGAAATTCTAAATGGAAAAACAACTCGTCCAGATGGAATAAAAGGTGAACTTCTGGAATATGGTAAATAAATAAATAAAAATGATTATAGAGCGTGTAGCACCTCGATGGCGCGCAGCTCTTTCAATATTAATATTTAATATTTAAAAATGTTCTCATGATTCTTGTTAAATTCTAGAGGTCCGATGAGTCATGTCAGCTTCTCCAAATGGGGAATCTTCTTATTAAAAATTATTCTAAAATCTTGAGTCAAATGCTTCAGTCTTCTTGAATAAGGTCTAAATAAGAGATAGTTATTAAGTTGGTAATTAGAAGGCCGTCAGTCAAATTTTTATACTGCTAGAGAGAACCTTCGGGGTAAGTTAGGTACGTCTCAATAGAGCTTATCCACCCTTCCCCGTGGTGGCATCTAGTGCGAGATTACTCGCAATGCAGAATACACGGCACCAGATTACCTACTAGTTTGACTGACGCGGCCAACATCCATTTTATATTATATAATAATAATAATTCTACACTCCTTCCTAATAATATGTTAAGACTTGGAAGAATTCCTTAATAATTAAATATTTCTGTAATAATTCCTATATTTAATAAATAGAAATAAAGATGGTTGGAACAACTGACAATTTTTTTCTTTTAATCATACTATTCTAAAGTTTTCATTTATAATAGATGGAATGATAATTAACATATTATTATAAAAAGAGGAGTTGTATAAGGAAGTTTGCATGGAATGGATAGCAGCAAAGATTGGATAATGTGATATTAGAAGACTAATAAAATATGACCAAAACTATATCAATTAATTTCCACAAAACAAATTAGAAAACATTGATCTGCAAATAAAAATTTTTCATAGAATGTTAATTAAAAGGAGATTAGAATTATTTGAACTGGAAAAATATAATTGATAAGAAAATTCTGCAACTAAGGGAGAAGAAGTTAAAGATCAAGAAAAAGATGAAGGAAATGAGAAAGATAAAGAGGAGGAAGAAGAACATGAAGAGTAAAAGGAAGAGTAGAAGGAATAAACTGATGAAGAAGATGAAGTGTCAAGAAATGAAAAACTTGTAAATAACATTATAACATCTTGATCTGAAGGAAGCAATTCCAGCAATGAAAATATGATACAAGACTATTTTAGTTAAATTTAAATATTTAGTAAGTTGAAATTTAAACTTTAGCAACTTTTAATTTATTTAGATAATAGAGATTGAAGAGTGGGATTCTTTGTTTAATTTTATTTAAATAAAGTTCCAATTTTATTTTAAAATTTAATTAAATAAAACTCCTATTATTGAGTTGATTCGAGAGCATTTGTTATATTGTAAAAGAACTAAACATATATTGAACCCAGTATTTTATTTTTTTAAATTCCTTTGTCTTAAAGCTATATTTTTTTATATCTTTTGCCATATTTGTCAGTTACTCCAAATGTAAATAATCTCCTTTTAATTAAATTTGTACCAATATCTCACTAATTACCTTTTCGAATTAAAAAATGATATTTCTTCTTAATTTTTATTTCTTTTCGATTTTTTGAGTATCTTTGGTCTATTTTTATTGGAATTGCTAAGCTGGTTTATTATGATTTACCTTGCTTTGCCAAATACTAAAAAGTTATTTCTACTTTTAAAACTGTTCTTCTTAATCTCTATTTTTAGAATCATCTAGTCGTTTCTATTTTACTTTATTAAGTCATTAATCGTAAATCGTTATCTAGTTTCCTTATCTTTGCTTAATAATTTTCTTTAGAGTTACAGTAGGATTTACTTTTTTATCCTTCATAGCATGATTTTCAATGTCATACTGGAGTTGTTTCAGCAATATTTCTTTAACAAAAAAATTAATTTTTAATAAGCAGATATTAGTCATTTGCTTCCAACTTATTTATAAATCCTAAAATTATAAAATTAACTATTTATAATAAAGACTTTAAATCCTTGATATATTAATATTTTATAATAATTTTTACTAAATAACTATAAATTATAGAACCTTAATATTTTTAATATCAAAACTATACGCTAAAAATTAAAATATTTGAACTTAAATTAAAAAAATACTCGAAGCTAACAAAAGATTAAGAGAACAAATTTTATTAATGCTAAAATATATCTTTTTAATGCTTTTAAATAAAAAATTATCTTTAATAAGCATTTTTAAAAGATTAAATAAGATTATAAAAAGAAGATGGATAAATATCTTTTTAACCTTTTAATTTGTAATCAAAATTATTTTATCAATTTCATACAATTTCTAAATATTTATTTACACTTTTTTGACATTTCTCGCTGGAATTTTTTTAAGAAAGCAAATACACAAATTTTATATAAGAAATGAAAGACAATTTTTTTAATTTAAGTAATCATAAGCAATATGTCTACCTATTGTATATAAACATTTTATCTGTTTATTATTTTTTATTTAAATATTATATACTTATTAATTTATCCTTAATTTCAACCATTTTATGAATATAATGAAAAATAATTAGGCATTATTTAGAATAAAGTATTAAATTTTATTTTTTATAAATGAATTTAAAGATATTTATTTTTTAGTTCTAATTATATTTAGCATAGGAGAATTTTCAGATTCAATAAGTGTGCAAATTATCCTATTTTAATATAAGAATTATAAGTAATATTAAATCATCTAGGTGGATTTATTTTTAATATAATCTTTAATAATTTCACTGTTCAATATCATATTTTTAAAAGAAATTTAAAAATGTTTCTTTTTTAATTTAAATTTATTTCATAAAATCTTAAAATGTGTAAAAATTACTCAAAAAATGAGTTTATAATTTTGGCCTTCAGAAAATATTTCTTCTCTCCAAATAAGCAGGATCCAAGAATTTAGCAACACTAGGTTAGAGTTTAATCCCTCTGGCTATATGAACATGAAACAGCTCATTAAGATAGTGCTAAATCTCTAGGAAAGATCAAGAAACTCAGAAAGGAGAATTTGAAGCTAACTGTGCAGAATTAGCATGGATTACAAGTTATTTTAGATCTAAGTATGGCAAATCAAGAGAGGAAAGTGGACGCTCTATGGAAATATAAATAATATAAGTAAATAGGGAGGAGCAATACTCCAACTGAAAATGAATTAAACTCTGATACCAGGAAGTACTCCATAGGTGAAGAACCAGCCAAGAGAAGAGAAGACAAGATCGAAGAGGGATCAAGTAGCATTAATGATGAAAGATGACAGATACTAAGGTCTCTTAGGGTAGCATTCCGAATGCGGCCCTATAGAAGACAAAACTCAAAAGGGAATGCTAGCACTGTGGAGACTTTAGCAAGAATTTTTTAAACTTTAAAAATCTTTATTAAAGAGCTGCGCACCATTGAGGTGCTACGCGCTCTATAATCTCATTTATTTATTTATCAAGAAAAGTTCAGCTAGACGAATTCCTAGATGCAGAGGATTAAAGATTAAAACTAGTAGATTGAAAACATATTATAAAGCTAGAAAAGCCAAAGTCAGTAGATCCCAAAAGATTAGAACGAAAACTCCGATGAGATGGAGAAAGATAGACTAATTTAATAACAAAGAAAACAGATAAAAAGATCTATTGTAAGGAAATTGCTTTATTATTGCAAGAGTTAACTACATCTGTTGAAAAATAGTGTCGAATTTTAAAATTGAAAGAATAATCATGGAAGAGGGAAGTAGAATAGCAAATAAGAAAGAAAAAAACTAAATTTGCTGTAGAGAGAATTTAGAAATCTTCATAATGAAAAGCAACTTTATACCAGAAAAACTTGGGATTACAACTGAAAACAGTTATTGTGATGGATGAGAAGCTAGATTCACGAGTACTAGAGCTCGTAAAAAGCTAGGCAATCCAAGCTTTAAAGCATTTACTAAGTGGTGATCTGCCAGATGCCAAAAACAATTTTAATAATATATTTAATAAAAAAACTGATATAAAGCTTTCAAAACAAAAACATACATAAACTTAAAATTTATTATAGAATAAGTAGTTTATGAGTCAAAAATTAATTAAAATAATTAGATTTTAAATTATCTCTAAAACTAAACTGACACAGAAGATTAAAATTTAAAAAATTAAAAATTTATAATAATTATTTATGCTATAAAACTTATATCCTTAAATTGATTAATAAAAACTCGTAAAATAAAATTGAATTTTAAGATTATAAAATTTTATATTTTAAAAAGATAAACACTTGAAATAAAATAAATTAAAAATTCATAAATCTGAATTAAATAAAATAAAAAAATAAAATTGAGTACTTTCAGTAAGTTAAAAATTCGGGATATTTTATATTTTCTTTAATAAAATTATAGATTAAAGAATATGCCATTCAAAAATATATATAAGTTTAAATTTATATAATTACAAAATGTGAGAACATAAAACAAAATAAATTTTTGAATGATTTAACTATCAAAAATATTAAAAATTTTTTATTTATTTTATCTAAAAAATTAATTTAAGCTATTATAAAATTTAGCTTAAATAACTTTAAATTAAATATTTTAATTAAATTAAAAAAATAAAAATACTATAAAAAATATTAAAAAAATGAGGCTTTATTTCGTTATAGAATTTTAGAATTGAAACATATTTATATTATTAAAAATATAATAACATTTTATTTGAAATCAGTCATAAATCTAGAAGATTTTTTTAATCTATAATATAAATAATAATACAAATAAATATCAAATTAAGCATTAATCCATTTTAATGGCATTTAATTATTAGAAAATTTTAATTGATAAATTTGAATTTATTAAAGGCTTAAAAAAAATATTTTTTAAGAATTGCAAATAAATATAAATTATCAAATAAAAAAAATTAAAAAGTAAAATAATGATAAATATTATAAAATAAACAAGCTAATAAGATGAATACAAATTTATTTGAAAAAAATATGCTTCAATCAAAATCTTTAAAACTTAAATATAACATAAGAGATATAATCAAATATATATGGATCTATTTATAATTTATGCACTTTATAAATTAAAAAATAATATAAATTTTTTTTTTTAATTAAATTGTAATTTAAAATTATTTTTTTGCTAAATTAAATAACTTTAAAATAATGACTTTAACTTAAATAATATTTTTTAATTTCATTAATTGCTTATGGGTTTTAATTCTCTTTTTTTGAATAATTTCGAAAATATTTTAGATTTTAAGTTCTTTGAAATTTTTTTTTATATAGAGAAAGTATTTGATTTCATTTTTATATTTTTTTATGATAATTTAAAAAAAATTTAAATAATATTAACTTCTTTATTTTTATAAATTGTAAATTTTTGATTTAATTCTTTAAATAAAAGTCAATTAAATAATTTTGAATCATTTATTTTAATTTATGGATTTTTAACTCTGATTATTTTCTTTTTCTTCTTTTATCTCTTCTTGATTTTTCTGATTTTTTTTAATCTAATTGTATAGAAAAATAACTTACATTTTTTAAAATTTCCCAGTCGAAAACAAAGTCATACTAATAATTTTCTCTATAAAATAAATCTCTGAATGTATTTTATAAATGTCCATAGTTTGGTCTATCTTCAAATCGTAGACTTCTACAATAATTCATATAAATACTTAATTCTGTTGGCATATTTTAGCATAATATTTCTATTGGAGTTGACATTTTATTTTCCATTATTTTTTCATATTTTTCTTTTTTTATAATTGCTCTTAATCCTTACCAGGGAAGAGAACCTCTTAAAAAATAGATTAATATATAGCCTAAAGCTTCAAGATAATCTCGTCTCGATTATTCAATTCCTAAATGAGTGTTGATACTACAGTAGCGAGTATTTCCTGTTAAATTTTTATTTTCTTAATATGAAATATGCTTTTAAGTTTTAGGATCTCTGTATTTCTTAACAGTACCAAAATCAATCAAATTTATTAAGTTTGATTTTTTGTTTAAGCCTATTAAGAAATTTTCGGGTTTAATATCTCTATGAATGAAATGTTTTGTATGAAGGAACTTCAAACGTGAAATAATCTGTTCAGCTAACATAATTACAGTTTTCAGAGTTAATCTTCGATTACAAAAATTGAACAAGTCTTCCAATGTTGGCCCAAGTAATTCCAATACCATAGCATTGTATTCTCCTTCTACTCCATATCAAAAAATATTTGAAATTCCTATTCCACCTTATAAAATTCTATATACTTTTGACTCAAATTGCAATTGAGGATGTTTACTTTTAGCAGATTCAAGCTTAATAGCAACTTATTCATTTGACTGAACGTTTGTACCTAAGTAAATTTCAGCAAAAGATCCAATCCCTATTTTTTTACCAAGCCTGTATTTTCCTCCCACTCGCAACTCCATTAGACTTAATATAAATTAGTTATTAAAATCAAATAAAATTAAACCAAAAGATATATTTATATAGATTATTAAATTATTTTCTCTGCTTTATTACATTTTTTTTAATTTACAAGCCACTAAAAATTAAATTGAAAAAGATATAAAATAGAATAGTTATTAACTGTCCTTTTACAATTTATGCTTTATTATATAAATTTAAAGTAGAAAGCTTAAAATAATTAAATAAGTTTAGAAATTTCCACTATTATATTTCAGTAGGTAATCAGTTTTTTAAAATCAGTTTTTTATAATTAGTTTATAAAATAAGTTTAGAATTGAACATTTAAAAACCTTTTAAAATCTAAGTTCTTACATTCTAAAAAGTTATTTAAAACAAAAAATATAAAAAAAGAAAGAATAAAAATAAGATTAGATAAAAAGTTTATGTTTTATATGTTTAAAGCTATAAGCAAAACCTTATGATATATTTCATGCATTTTTTATAGCTTTTTTTTACAAATAAAAATTTAATGAGAAAAAAACTTTAAACTTAATTAAGAATAAATTGTTCTCCTTGTTTTTATTATGATCTATATGATTTTTTTTAATTTCAAGTATATTTGTTTTATAATTTAAAAATTATTTATTTAACTGTTAATTAAAGTCAAGCAATTTATTGGAATTATAAGTAAACTAAGAGAAAACAACATAAATTTTAAATAATAAATTAAAAAGCATAAAATTTTGGAAATTGCTTTTATTTTATAATTAAATAATTTTCGCTTATACTTATTTCAACTAAAAAGTCAATAATCCTTTATATTGGTTGATTTTGCTTCTTTAAGCAAAAATAATTTTTGTTATTCATAATTCTTTACAATCGATTTAACTCTCTAGTTCTATTTTCTATTTTAAATTTTTTGTTTTAAAGGACTTTCAAACAAACTATATTTAACTATTTACTCTATATAACTTACATCTTAAAATAACTTTCTTGTCTAAAAAAGAAAAAAATATAAATACCTTTATATAACTTTAAAATTTAAAGTTTTTAAAACTTAAATTAAATTGCTAAGCATTCTTTTATGGAGTTATACAAAAGATAGATATTCGCTTAATGCACTATATTTATTGAGATTTGTACCAGAGTTCTCTATTTTTCTATGCAAAAATTCTTAAAAAATTTCCAAGTTTTTTTTATTACAAGAAAGAAAATTTTATTTATATTTTGTTTTTGCAAAATAAAATAACTTTCAAATTATCTTAAATTTTGCCTTCTGTCTATATCTTCTATTTTATATACTTAAATTAAAGCACCTAAAAAGAATTTCTTTATTAGGTATATTTCTTTTTTTATTTAAAATTTGAATACCCTTTTCAGTGTTTTTAAATCAATTTACTTTTAATTAAAACCTTTTTTGGTTTTGACTCTCAAATTAAATCATCATAATCTATTAAAGAAGAATTTAATCTACATATGTCTTAAATAATTTTTCAATCAACATTTGTTTATGAAAAATGGGAAAATATTATAAAATAAATTTATTAATGCAATATCCTTATCAATATTTGGATTAATTTAAATCTAAACATACTTGCTACTTTTGTAAGCAAGAACTTAAATCTCTATTTTAAATTTTTTTCTAGTTAATTAAAACTTTTTAAGCATCTTATCCCACAGTTAGAATATCAGATAAATTATCCTTAGTGTATTTAATAAAATTTAATATCTTTGGTAATTATTTTCGATTTCATAAATAATGTTTAGCTATAGACAAAGGTATTTCAAGTTAATCTCCATAGATTTGGTTGCTTCTTTTCTAATTATATAATTTTTTTTATTTTTAAGTTAAATTATTATGATTTTATTAGTAATTTCATATCAATCTAACTTTATATTTTATAATAACTTTACTATCTATAATGACGAACCAAGAGGCACATTAAATTATTAATTTAACTAAAAATTAAGTTAAGATGAATAATTTACATTCAAATTAATAAAAAGCATCTTTATATAGGTATCTTTTTAAATTATATTCAAACGCAAAACTACAATAATTTATAAATATTTGCTTAGGTTATTAAGTATTTTAAGGATAAAAATCATATTAGCTATATCATACTTAAAATGATTATTATTATGTATAAATGAGAGGTTTATTATGCTCATATCTACATTTTATTTTCGCAAACGTTTAAACTAAAATTGTATATTTGTATAGTAGACTAAAGGTAATTTTATGAGATACTAATATTCATATAGAATAATCATTTGTTTTTGGGAGAATCATGTCTCTAAACCAAAATCAAATATAATAGTTGTAAAAAGTAAAAAAATATCTTAGAAAATTTATTAACTAAAATTTATAAAACAGAACAGCAAAATTTTAAATAACGAGATTTATTTAAGTTTATTCTTCTATTTTACATTTGCTTGTATCTATATTTCTCTTAATTTTGTTTAAACATTTTAGAAATATACTAGTGATTTATAAATTGGATTAAGTATTAATTCTATAAAAATAACTTTTTGGAAGTTAAAAAAAATAAGAAAATGTAATTTTTTTATTTTATGAAACTTGATGTAAAACCAAAAAAATTATAGGAAGATTTAGAAATTAAGTGAAATGTAATTTTTTAAGATTTAAAGGAATTATAAAATATAAATAGAAAATTCATAAAAGAGATCAGATAGAATCAAACTTAAAACGTAATTAATCATATGCAAAGCTCTAACTATTTTCGAGCTACTAAAATAATCAATTATACTTTTTTTAAAATCTAATTAAGAAAATAAATATTTTTTGAATTTTTCTACTTGATTTAAACAGATATAGCAAGTTTAAAAATATAAAGGCTATTTTTAACTTTAAAAGTAGCAAGCAAGATTTTTATTTATGAATTATTGCAATTATTATACTAGGATTTAAATTTTAGAAAGCCTTTTAATATCTTTAAGTAGTTATAATTATCAAATTATTAAAATAATAGTTTTAGATTTATAACTTAAATAATTAAATTTTTTGAAATAGCAAAGCACTAGAAGTTGAATATAGATCATATAAAATTTTATAATCGAATTTTTAAACCAAAAATGTATTAAAAGATATATATGAATAATAAAAATTGATCTTCAAATTTAAAAAGTTTTATCCTCAATTTTTTTTAGCCATTTTAGTTAGTTTTCGTTAAATTTAAAAATAGACTATAAGTCTCTAACTTAAAATATTTATATAGAAAATGTAGAAAAGAGAAAAGCAAAAAAATTAAAAATCTAAACATATAAAAGTTGTATATTATGATAAAAATATTCTAAGAAACCAAAAAATTTTAAATTAATTTAACCTAAATATATTTAGAATAATTATTTTAAAATATTAAGCTTAGTGATAAATATCATATTTTATAAATGTTTAAAAACTAAAAAATTATTGTTCTTTGCAATCCTTAAAGAGTCCTTAATGAAGTTCTTTAATAATATTCACGAATATTTTTATAACTTTTCAATTATTTTTTATAAGATAATTTTCTTATAGCAAAAAACATTAAACTATTTAAGATTATTTATCAATTTTTAAATCGGCACTAAAAAATAATATCTAAGTTCGTATTCTATAAAAGACTTATTATTTTTCTTTTTAATATAATATTATTAATATAGAAAATATTTAACACAAATAGAAAAGCTTATTATATTTTATTTTTAGAACATAAAAATCTATAAAAGTGAATAAATTCATATATTTATTAAAGCTTCTTTTATTATTTAAATTCTTAATAAGATTTATTAAAATTAAAATGAATAAAATCAAATAGAATTTTTAATACTTAGTTAATTATTACTCAATTTTCTTATTCAAAGAGAATTATTTTTCGTTATACGAGAAATCATTCAGAGTAAAATTTAGCCGAATAAATAAATGTATTTTTAAGAAATAATTTTAAATATAAAACTTTGATCAAGCATAACTTAATGAGTAATTGAATCTTTTAACGCAGTGATTATATGAAGCATAATATATGTTAAAAAAGAATTTGAAATTTGAGAAATATCCTTCAATAGACTTATTTTTATGTTAATAGATTATTTTAGGCAACTGAATAATAATTTAATATACATCTAATAATTTATTTTGCACGACAATTAATATTAATAAATTCTAAGCTGCTGATTTAGCTTAGTATTTCATTAAGCTTTTATTAATAAAATATTTTAATTTTTCATTTTAGTATAATAAGAGCAAGCATTAATGTGTTGATCCCATAGCTTAAACAAAAAATATTAATAAACCTTTACTTTTGCTTATCCCAAAAAATGTTATCATACCTTGTTTGCTTTTCATTAAAAATAATAAATTTAGATTTAGATATAAAATATAATAAGCATTTTTTAACACTATTTTAAAGTTGTTAGTTAAGATAATAAGTGGTATAAAAAACTTGAAAAAATCGAAAAGTTTTATAAAGAATATAAGAAATTTTAATTTATAAAAATGATAATTAAGTTGATAAAGAACAAAATATAATTAACTTAAAAACTTTTTTACTAAGCTATTCTCATTATACATCAATATTATAGTGGATCGCATTCTATAAGTCATTTATATCGATAAAACCGTCTTTGTCCTCGTCTACTTCATCTAAAATCTCTTCTATTGTGTTTATATCTACTTATCCATCGAAAAAGCTACTTATATTTTCTCGATTTATTTTCCCAGTTTTATCAACATCTAGTTGCTGAAATAATATTTCTAAATTTTATTTTGTGAGTACTTTTCGTTTATTCATGCTCGCTGTTATAAACTCGTTTCATTCAATATAGCCTGATTTATCCGTGTCAATCTTGTTAAATATCTCTTCAATTATTTCTATAGAAATATTGAATTTTTAGTATGCGTTTATGAATTCCTTTCTAGAAAGTCTTCCATCTCCATTTTAATCTATTTGCAGAAACTATTTCTTCAATACCTCTATTTCTTCTTATGGCTCTTTATAAAATGCAAAATATTTCATAACTAATATTTGCATCTTTTTGCTCAATTAAAATTATCTTAAATTTTCAAAAGAACTAAGTTCAATATTTTTTTAATTTTTATTTCTGAACCATTTGTGTTTTAAGCATTCTTTTGCAGTTAGTCTCATATTTATGTCCATGGTTATCATACTTTGAAGTAAGTCTTTACACTCGTTAGAGATTTATAATCAAATGTCTTAGTGCATTGAAAAATTATTTTTCTTTTTGAATCTATTTTATACATCTTATTTCTCGAAAGGAAATTCTCCACACAGCAAGAAATATAGTATCACACCACAGCTTCATATGTCACATTTTTAATTGTAATTTCCACTTAAAACTTCAGGAGCGATGTATATTATAGTTCCTTATAAAGTTTGCATTCTTTTATTTTTTTGTCTTATGGTAGATGTTCCGAAATCTATTATCTTAAGGTTATTACATGGAGGAGGACTTTCAAACATAATATTTTCTGGTTTCAAGTCTCGGTGAACTATTCCTTTGGAATGGCAGTAAGTTACTGCTGAAAGAATTTATTTCATTATATCTCTTGCTTCCAGCTCTGAAAAGGATTTCTTTTTTATAATCCTATCAAATAAATCTCCGCCTGTAAGAAACTCTGTTACTAAATGGATTTTTTTATCATCTTCAAATATTTCATACAACCTTAACACATTAGGATGGTCCTATATATTATTAACTTACTAGGCCTGCAAGAATTTTTTACTCGAGGAATTATTAATAGCAATTTTTAGTTTTATCGATTGATTTTATTGCTCTTTAATCATGAGTTTACACATTTTCAGCTAGTCAAACGTATCCATAAGAACCTTATCCAAGTTTTTTTATCATATTATAATTTTACTTTACATCACAAAAATTTCGTCTTACAAACATAGATGGATTTATGTTAAGTTGTGCGATTTTTTCAGACGCAGACCAACCTTCTTAAGTTTTGTTTAAAGGTGATCATTATAAGTTTTAAAACGAAATCGCACATGTTTTTTATTCATAATTGTATTTGCTTTCATTTTCTTTTTACCATTGATTTAGCTAATTTTCATCTTCATTATAAAGCATATCAGAATGTTATGCTTGGATAGTAATTTAAGGTTGATTGATCTCCTGAGTTTTTTCTGATTCCTACTTTCTCATAATAGCATCAATCCTATCAATTTCACTTTCTTCTCCTTAAGAACATGTTGTACAAATAAGACCCATATTTTAGGTTTTGTTCGAAATGCTTCCCATATTTATTTTATAATTTTTTAAAGAAAGCAGGGCTTAAATATAACTAATGAAACAAATTTTAAATTCATATGCTTGATTCTATTTAATTATATATATCCATATACACTATGTCACATATATTAAGTCTTTTCTTTGTGCTTTTAATTATTTTAATGTAATACATATTTAAAAACTTATAAGCATAGGATTTTAAGCTAGGGTTATCTACTATCTAGAAATTTAATAGTGATTTTAGGTTTATATTTTTCATTGATTATACTTATTAGAGTTATTTATCTCTTTATATACATTAATTTTATTTACCTATATTTTATCTAGTTTAATATTACATAAAGACACTAGATGTTTTGTGCAAGCATTATGAAACATATTTATAGGTTTACTATTACAGATATTTCTTTTTATGAAGCAAAATGAATTTATAATTAAAATGGTTCAAATAGAGATTATATGGGTTTATTATATTAATAAGCTTTAATAAATTGGATATTTATGATGCTTTCAATAACTTTTTATTTTAAAGTCTTTTAATATAATCTAAATTGATGCTATCACTGGTATAGTTTTGGCTTGTAAAATTAAATAATTTATTAGGACCTTTTCAGTCTTTATTAAATATAAATGAATATATCATGGTTATTATTCTCTTTTTTATAAGCTTTAAAACATAAGATATTTACACTTTTTTTATAAAAATAATGATATTATTAGACAAACAATACGTAAAATAAATAAATTTATTTTGATTTGTAAAAGAAAGACTATAAGATAGAATTTGAGCAAATAAAGACAGGAAATAATTAAAAACTAAGACATTTTAATAATACAAGCAAAATAAATGATTGCATGGATTCTTTGTGGTAAGTCTTAAAAACAAGAACTAAAATTTCTGAAAATGTATTATTTTTATTTTTAAAATTTAAGAATTTGAGATAAATAAAAGTTAATAGTCGTCAATTTTAAAGGTTTAGGATATAAGGGATTTAAATAATCCTATTAAAGATATTTCTTAGCTGTATTTGAATTGCATTAATGCTTGCGAATTTTATTTTGCTCTTAGGTCGACAAATAAAATAAAATAAAATAAAATGAATTAAGGATATTATTATTGAATTATATTACCTTAGTAATTTTTAGTTTATCTAAGCTTTAATAAATTAATTAGATGAAGAAAATTCTGGAACTTAATTTATCAAATAATTTTTTTTATAAAATACATTCGAATAAAGCAACTACAATCTAAACTTATGCATATAAGTAAAAATATTTAATTTAGTAAATTTCATAAATTTATTTTTTAAATAAGCCTTGTAAACTCCTGTATATTATTATATATTCTTAATAAATATAGATTATTTATATCCTTTTATATCTTTAAATTATTGTAACTTAAGTTTTTTAAGCTGTAGATATTTAATTATAATTATACACATATTTTTAGGTATGTTTTAACAGATCTATTATAAAATTACCATGAATATCATTTGAGCTAGTTTACCTAATAACTAATAATTATTTGTAAATAGTAGGACTAAAAATTGGTTTTTAATTGAATAATTTCCTCTTAAAGTTTAGAATCTAAGCTGCTTAGTCTAATTAATAAGAAAATTAATTAAAAATATTTTATCTATTCTAAAGTGAAATTTAGATTATGCTTTTATTTATTTGGAAATAGTTTAAGCTTCATTTAATAGTTATTTCATAAAAAATACAAGTGAAAGAAATTTTTAAAATAAAAGCTTGTTTAGCTTATTTTAACTTATAGATGTATTATACTTTTTTAAGCTTATTATATAAAGTTAAATATTAAAAGTTATATAATTTTGACTTAAAATACTTCTTTCTTTTTTACATCTACTTCATTCTTTTGCTAAATAAAAATTAGTTAGTATCTAAACATCCTTCTAAGAATACATAAGTGTTTTAACTAAGTATAATAAAATAATAAATATATATGATATAGCGAAGGTCTTTTGAATTTAAATAAGCAGGTTAATTATTAGATACATATGTAATATTTTAAAATACAATTAGCATCATACTTTGCATTATATTTATTTTCATTATCTCTTTTTAATAATATCTGCTTCTTTATAACTACACATCTAATCATTAAAGTCATATTAAAATTTAAATTTAGAAATGACAAATTTACAATTGCTTCACATCTCTAATTTATATACCTGAAATTTAATAATTTCAAGCAAAATGTTTTTGAGAGTTATTATTTATTAAATTTTATTTAAGATAAATATAAGATAATGATAATGATTATGCTTAATTTAGGCTTTATATAAAACTATGTTGTGCAGGTTTATTTTGTTATTTTTTCTATTTGTTTTTAAATTTTTTTGGTTTGCTATTTTAGTTTCTTACCTAAATAAAAATCTTAGATGAAATGGAATCAAATTTTATTTTATTATATAGTAAGTAATATTTTATAAAAAATATACCTAGATATTTAGATACCATTTTAGAAGCTTTAGTTTTAATATTTTATTACCTTTATAGAAAATTATAACAATTGAAATAATTATCAAAGCTTAGCTAAAAAAGCTTTATACTATTTTATTTTTGCACTTCTCTTTCAATTGTGGCAATGTAAAAGTTAATAATATCAATATATTTATATTTAAGTGTAGATTTAATATAACTTAAATTCTTAAAGATATATGAATTAATAAAAAGTAAATAGTATAAGAAATATAAATATATGGACTTAAAATATATATGATACTTTTTATCGTTTAGTTAAATACCACTGAATTGAAACTAATTTTTAAGTTTTTTATTCAAGTATTTATTATCAGCTGAATAAGGCTAAGTATTAGGCAAATAAAAATAAAGAGAGGCTTTATTTTTAATGAATAATAATTAAGGATGAAAATCTAAATCCAAAAAATTAAGTTTATCAAAATTTATTAAAAGTTTAGAAATATCCTAATAAAATGAACAAATATATATTTAAATAAAGCTACCTCTTTAAATAATTTCATACGTATTTTGATATGTTAAAAAGATTGTTTTTTCGAATATTTTTGTCAAATTGTAGCTATAAATTTATTTGTTAAATTTGCTTTGATGATTAAATTATTTTATCCTGTTTTAACAATTTAAAATTTTAATTTTACAAAATAAACATTTAAGAAATTACCCTTAATTACTTTTATTCAAATGTTTTTATTTAAAAAATGTTTTTATTAATAAAAAGTTCGAAGTTATACGATGAAATCTCTATTTAACTTTAGTTTATTCAAGCAAGAAAGGTTTTGTAGACTCTTAGATATCATATCTTAAAAATAAATTTAATCTACTTGTTTAATTTTAGTTATAATAAACAAAAACATCATCGTTCGTTATATCTCTTAGAAATATTATTTAAAAAGACAGATTTTAAACAGTATAAGTTTATTTAGTTTCCTGATAATTTCATATAATTAAAAATAGAAAGCTTCTGCGTTCCGACATTCTAATAATTCCTTTTCTGATTTTTATTTTAGAATCATTAAAAGAGAAAATTTACCAAGTATCTTAAACATAATTTAAGTAAGTGTAACTTTTATAATAAATAAACAAATTCGAATTAAGAAGGAAGATTTAAAAAAAAAGTTGCTTAAATTTGTTAAATTTTGACGCTTGCATCAGTTTATTCGAAAAGAATAAACTTATAATACATGATAAAAGAATAAAACTAATTAGAAATAAATGTAATAAATACAAAAGCTAATTCAAATTTATAACTGCTTAAATTAGGAAGATGAATAAGTTCAAATTTATACATGCATAATAAATTATTAATTTCGAGAGTTGTGCTAATAAGTAAAAAGACAGTGAAGCATTTTTTAATTAGACTTTGTTATAAAAAATTATTTTTATTTAAAAAGAGTTTTAAATCTATTTCTTAAAATCTCATGCTAGTAAATAAGACTTTAATTAATTAACTAAATATTAAAATTTCAGCATAAATATCTTAAAATTTTCAAATCTTAATATTATCTCAAAAGAAATTAAGATATTTTATTTTTAGCTTTTAAATAATTATTTAGATTACTTGTCAATTAATTAATTTCAATAATCAATTTTAAGATTCTCTTATAAAAATCTTATTTTAAATTAATTAATTTAAAAAAGCAGAAATAAGCAAAAATAATTTTAATATTTTATGCAGATAAGATTTATAATGTTCATTATACTCATATGTGATTTTTTTTCTTATTTATTTTTTATCTACTGAAGCTTGTTATAAAATTAGATTAAGTAATAGAACTCCCCGCCTCGGAAAATAGAATTAAAAAATGTTTAAAATAGATAACTAAGCAGCAAAAAGATTTTATCATTTAATTTGAAAGACAGAGTTATAAATCTGATTGAATATAAATTGAAGTTTCTAATATTTTGAGTTAAAGAAGAAAAAAACTAAGTTATCATTACAATTTGAAGAATCACTTTAATAAAAAGTGATAAAATTTTAGAGCTAGTTATAATATTAAATTTCGAAAGTTATTTAATTGTCTTTTTGTAGTTCATCAAATTTAATCTTGCATGTGAATTTCTATTTTTACGTTTTTGAAAATCAGTTCCTTAACGAAATTATTACTATAATTATTTTTTTATACGAATCGAATGAAAATATTCATATCAAATTGGAAAAATTAGAGACAAGTGTAAAATAATAGGCTATGCAATCTATCCCAATGGAGTTCGAATAAGAGAATAATAAACCAATTGAACAAACTAAAGAGAAATATTTTAGGAAAAATGTTACATCTGCAGGAGAACAGACCACCTATGGAGACGATGCTGGAAGAGAAAGAAGATTTAATAGAAAATATGGAATGACCTAACCTAATTTTACCCAACCAGAAATGGAGAAATTTATAAGAAGATAGCAAGCTATATGAAGAGACAACCATTCTGAAAGCTTGACAGTGAAGGGAGAAGAAGACCACCTAGAGATCAAGGGAAGTAGGAAGCTCTTAAGTAGACGATCCTTCTTTAACACTTTAATTTAATAATTACTTTTCTAGGAAATAAATAAAAAATGGAAGGATTCAAAAGAGGTTTCTACACCACCTCCAAAAAGTTGGAGAGGAAACCTGAATCCAATATTGGATAGTCTTCTTACCCTTAACCCTAACCTTTTTCTTAATTCTAACAACCTGAAGAGGAACAGAAACAAGATCAGAAGACAACACATGAGATAACTCCAACCTCAGAAGAGAAGCTCAGAAAGCAGATGAAGTCTCTCTGCACCAGGAGATCTCAAAGTTCAATCCTTCTGGCCAGATGAGCATGGAACAGCTCATCAAAGTGGTACTAAACCTCCAGGAAGAGATTAGGAAACTGAGAAATGACAATGAGAAACTGATGGAAAAACTAAACCTAGCGGAAGGAATAGAATCCAGACTTATGTCCTAAGAAATAGAACTAAGCGCTTTCTGAAACATATCTTAAGACCAGAGTAGCTAATCCTAAAATTAGCTTCAGAAACAATCTGATATGAGTATTAGACTGGAAATACTAGAAAAGAAATTTGATGAACAAAGGGGAGATACAATGATGATTGAAGAGACTAATAGGAAGACTAAGGTTAAACTCCAAAAAGTAGTGAAGAAATGTTACTACTGCAATTCGATAGAACACTTATGAAGACGCTGCAAGGAATTCCAAAATTTCAAGACGTAGTACTGGAATAAATAAAGAACCATACAAGCACAGTAGAGGAAGAAAAAACAAATTTAGTAGAGACAAATAAGAGAAAGATTATACTTAAATGAATAAGGATAGATTTACAAGAGAAAATTTAATTAGAAATGAAGATAGAATTGGAAATGACATGAGCAGTGGGAGGAGAGAGGAAAAGAGACCTTTAAAACTTGATTTTTAACGCCGGAGCAATCTGGTGTCCAGCATGAAGAGGTGAAAATCCTCAATAATTGCTAAAATTAATTTATCCTATTATTATAATTACTTTTCTTATCATTATTATACTCTTGTCATTTAGCTTAGAGTTTTGAGATTAATGCTTTCAGATTTTCTTGACTTTGGATATTTTTAAACTTTTTTCAAACTCGAAATTTTATTATTTATTTAAGTAAAATTATTGCATTATTAAAATATATGCTATGTTTTATTATAGAACTTTCATTTATTTGACTTTTGAAATTATTATTCTTGATTTTTTATAATTTTTTTAATTTTATTGATTCTTAATTAATGGTTACTATTTTATTATTGGTTGGTCTTTTAAGATTCAATATTCATTTAATTATTAACTTAAATTTCATAGACTAAGCTGAATTAATTTTAACCTTAAAATTATTTTTCATAAGAATTAATTTAAATTATTGATTATTACAAAAAATAACTTTAATCTAGTTTTAATATAAGTTATCGAATCTCTTATAAACTTGGAGAAATTAAATTTTTCTTACTTTTAATCTTTTATTTTATTGTGTTTATTATAAGAGCTTCGCGTCAGTGATGTGCTACGTGCTCTATAATCTAAATTTTTTTATATGCTTTATTCGGAGTCTTTATTTGCTGCTATTTGCAAATTTTTCCTTCAAATATCTGTTTTTATCCAAATATAATGACTCTGATAATTTATGCTTTTTTGACTTACCTTTTAGAACATTTTTGTTATTTTTCGAAAAAAATTCTTGTCATTTTAATTAGTAGTTTTTAACTTTCTAATTTAACACTGAAAAAAGGATTATAAACTAATAAAATTTAAAATATAATAGCAGAGAAAAATCAGGAAAAACAATCTATATGATTATCTGAGAAGTTTATAGGAAAGAGAAAAACAATCTCGGAAAGAAAAGAAAAGATAGAAATCAAAAAAGCTTAACAAGATTAGAAAATAATAGCCAAAAGAATTTAAAATTTTTAATTTAATCTATATTCAACGTAGTATAGTGGAAAAAGGATTTAAAAAATCCTAGAGCATCAAGATTATTTTATTATTATTTTTTTATTAGATTTTATAATTTATTTTACGTAATAGTTTTTTTTATTAATTAAAAAATAAAAAATATTAAAGTCTTAAGAAAGGCTTCTACACCACCTCCTCCAAAGTCTAAAAGGAGGAGAGGAAGCAGGAAGTTCTAAAGACTAAAACCAAAACCTAGATCCTCTAATAATAACATTCTCCCCAGAAAACCTAAAAATAACTCTAAACAACTCCTCCCAGACAACCTCAGAAACATAGCCATGCTACTACCTCAACGGAAGTTCTTCCAAATAAGCAGAAGATAAGCGACTTTCAGACGCAAATTCGGAACTTCTCACCATATATGGACCTCGGTGAGATAAACAAGGAACAAATACTCGGAATGGCTAAAGAGGAAATGGCTAAATTAATTATAGCGTTAACTAGCCATAACTAAGACCTAGAGAAATAGGCTATGGAGCTTGCCCAAGAACAACAATGACACCTGGACGACGAGGAGATGCATGCTCCTAGAAACAAAAACTAAGCTGTCATGAATATTCGAATTGACGAATTCGACAGGCAGTTGGATTAGCTATATGATATGAACGAGAGCATGCACATCAAGTTAGAGAAAATTGAAAACAATATTAACCTTAAAATGGAAAATATCAAGAATGACATCAAGATCTAGACAGCACACTCCATTCCAATGGAGTTGGAAGAGGTCTAGAATAAACAAATCGAATTAACTAAAGAAAGATACTTTAAGAAAAAATGATTTATCTGTGGAAGAATAAACCATCTCTGAAGGAAATGCAGATAAAGAAAATTTGAAACGAACTAACCTAATTCTACCCAACTAGCAGTGGGAATATTTATAGGAAGAAAAGCAATATTCGGAGTAATCCACTGTGAAGACTTGAAAGTGACTGGAGGAACAGACCACCAAGAGTTCAAGTACCTATCAGTTGGATAGGGAGTAGGAAACTATTAAGAAAACAATCCCTTCTCTGAATAACTTAAATTAAATTTAATTTAATTTAATTAAAAAATAAATCTTTATGAATTAGATTATTTTTAAACAAAAAAACTTTTTAAGAATTTTTTAAGTATGTTAAGGTTTTACTGTAAAAAATTAAATTAAAATATTTTAATTTTTGTATAAAATTTTTAAGGTGTAAAATAATCAGTTATTATTACATATATAAAATGGCTTCTAAGAAATAACAGAATTTTGAACAAAACACTTAAACATGAAAATTAAAAAATTAAAAAGCGAAATAATTAAAATGAGTGAAAGTGAGAAATATGATTGATATGACGAACATTAACTACTTGAAAATCCAGAATTAAAAAAACTTCTGACACAAACTTAAATAGAAATATTTCTAAGTCATTAAAAGATTTTATGTTTGAAAATACCTCTCTGATAAAGTAGGAAAATTAGAAAAATTAATAACGTCTTTGCTTGAGCAACAATATTAATCATCATATGAAATAGAAAAAAACTGGAACAAAAAATTTTTTAAATTTAATAATAAATTCAGGTAACGCCATTTTCGCTTTAACATAATCAATCAAATCCTATGGAAGTAGAAAATGAAGCCTTAAATTAAAATAAACAGTAAACATTAATTTAAAAGAACTAGTAAATTTAAATTAAATAAGGGCTACAGGAAATAATAGTCTAAAAGAAGAATAAAATGTTACGTGTGCAATAAATAACACCAATGAAAATACTGTTACTAACTAAGCGAAATTATAAGAAAGAATTAATAAGATATTTTTAGAAAGCTATTTAGGATATATCCAACATAAAGTGGAAAAATTAAAAAGAAAAAAATTCTTTAATTCAAATCTTAATCCTTAGAGAAATAATTAGGAACGCTACATGAAAGATCAAAATTATTCAGAATATTGGTGCACTAATGAAGTGCTATACCGCCTAACTAAACTAATAGGATTTTATGACAAACTAATGCAGACAACCTGATAGAATAGGTCAGATGGCTGACTATTAAGGTTTTAACAAAGCTTTTTAATTAAAATTTTTCATACAAATTTTGCAGTTTGGAAGATTTGTTTAAATTAAATTAAATTAAATTAAGTGTTAAGGAAGGGACTGTTATCTTAATATATGCCTACCTGATGAGTGTTAAGTGCGCATCATCACTAATCTTTTCTTCTTATTTATGTCTTTTTGGGCTTTCCTATCGTCTCGCCTGGACCCATTTCTCGGCTTTATAGGCGAATATCGCCATCCAGTCCGTCTTCAACTGGCAGAAACCGCCGATCTGCCTAGGTAGCTTCTAAGAGGTGGAGAGATCACTCCAAGGCGGCACCTCGGTCTGAGTTAGTAGGAGGTGTAATTGAGTCCCTGAGTTGGGAAGTCCAAGGATGAATGCACCACAAAGTGCACAAGTTGTTGAGGGAAGGTATTTAAGCCTTTCTGTGGCTTATTTCTCAGCACGGGGGATTGCATCTTCACCGCAAGTCCCTTTAAACCTGCTGAAGGTCCCTTGTGCATCTCAGGTCCCATTTCCACCCTCTTTAATTTCAATTTTGGAAGATTTATTTAATTAATTAAAAAAACTTAAATAAAATTTTCTTTAAATACGAAAACTAAATAAAACAAATAATCCTAATTAATTTATTATTAAGT
Source organism: Loxodes magnus (assembly GCA_946699065.1). Lineage (NCBI taxonomy): Eukaryota > Ciliophora > Karyorelictea > Loxodida > Loxodidae > Loxodes > Loxodes magnus. The sequence goes on along the minus strand of CAMPDV010000499.1, from coordinate 30,267 downwards.
ATTTTTTATAAGCATTAATTAATTAAACTAAAGCTTAATTATTTAATCTCTATTTATATAATAGAAAACTATATTTAAAATAGTCTTATAAAAATAATAATTTTTAATAATATATTCTTAACGATAATCAGAGTTTAAAAACTTAAATCTTTTCTATAATTAAACTTTTTTAAGTAACAAATTAATTTGCTTTTAAATAGTTAGAATTTAGATCTTTATTTTTGACACTAACTTTAAATTATTTTATATTAAATTTACATATTTAAATGAATATTTTAAATATTTTAGATTGCAGTTAGTATAATTTTAATTATTAACTTTAAATAATATAATACAGTTTCCAATTTCTATAAATTTCAAACGTTTTAAGTTATAATTAACTATTCTTTCTAATTATTTATATTCTTTAATTTTCATATTTTAGTCATAGAAAAAATAAAAATTAAATAAAGTTAAAATAAATAAAAATTTTAAAGCTATCTAGATTAAAAAAACTAGTTAGATAATTAATATTAATATTAAAATAATTAAGTTTGGCAATTTTCGAGAATTTTCACCTCTTCATGCCGATCCCGGATTGCTCCGGGATTAAAAAAAGGTTTACAAATCTCTACTCCTCTCCCATCCATTTGTTCTTGTTGTCTCTAACTATGTCTTCAGTTCAGCAAAGGTTTCTTTCTATAATTATTTTCAAGCTAGTTCGTGAATAGTCTCTCTCTAATTTTCCTTTGTTAAAGTTGTCTCATTTTCTTTTGCTACGCTTGCTGCTTTCTCTATTTTCTCCAATACTGGTTCTTAAAGTTTAGGAATTATTCACATCTTCTTCATAGGTGTTTCTCTGAATTACAGTAGTAGCACTTTTTAATTATTTTGATTGGCTTAGCCTTCTTCTTCTTGTCAATTACCTCTATCAGCATTGGATCGTCTCTTTGCTCATTAAGTTTCATTTGCTGTTGCAGCTTCTCTTCTATTTCTCCAAGTTTGTTGCCCAGCTCCGTCTATTTCTATTGCTAATTTTAGGATTAGCAGTTCTGACTCTGTGATATGTTCCAAAATGCACTTAATTCCCTTTCTTAGGACATAAGTCTTGACTCGATTACCTCTTGCTTGTTCAGATTCTCCATTAGCCTGTCGTTGTCCTTCTTTAGTCTCTTAACCTCTTCCTGGAGGTTTAGTACAACTTGGATGAGCTGTTCCATGCTCATCTGGCCAGAAGAATTAAATCCCACACCTCCTGGTGTAGCAGACTTTGCCTGCTTTCTAGGCTTCTCTAGTGAAGTCGGTGTTTCAGTATGCTTGCTTTTCTGAGCCTTCTTCTGTTCTTCTTGTTAAATTCCAGATTGTTAAGATTGTTAATATTAAGAAAAAGGTTAAAGTTGTGAAGAAGACGACATCCAAGAAGTGGTTTCCTGCTTCCTCCCTTCCTTTTTAGCTTAGAAAGAGGTGGCATAGAAGCCTTTCTTGAAACTTTCAACCATTTTATTTATTCGTAAAGTTAGATAATTAATATGATATTTCTATTTATTATAATTTTATTAATTTTATTTTACATTTATTTCCTTTAAAACATTAATTGCATTCTGTTTTAATTATAAATTATTTTCCATTCTTATACTAAAAATATTATTTTTAAATACTTACTAATTAACTTTTTTTATTCTTATAGATGGAAAATATTTTTTTTAATTGTAATTAATTTGACTAAGCATTAGCAAGAATAATATAACTTAAAGCTTTACGAAATTCTTAAATTTCATAAATCTTATTTTATTTTTATGTGAATATAAGTTTCTTAATCATTTAAGATAATAATTTATAATACTTGATAGCTTAATTCTCAAATTTGAGCTTTTTTTAAATAAAAGAATAATATTAAAATTAATTTAAATTCATAGTATAATAATAAGAAATAATAAAACATTAAAATGGCTTCACTATTTTTCAGGTTAGCTACAAGTTAAAATGTTCATAACTCGTAAATAACTTAATTCTTAAAATGGAGTCGTGTCTCTTGACTAAAGTAGTACTCACGCATCCCATTTAAGACCAGAATAAAAATTTGCCACAACCGATAATCTTTCATTCCATTTTCGAGAATAAACTAAAGCAGTGGATAACATATCCTATTAAGAGTACATGATTCCTTAGCCTCTGATTAAGCCATTCTTTACTTTGTCTCTCAATTGATGGCTTTGGAACTTTGGAGGTTCTACCTATTAAAGCAAGTTGAGCAAGCTAAAATTTTGGAACCTCATAATTTTAAATTATATATAATTTTTTAATTTTATTCTTTCTCTTATTTTTTAAAATTAAGTAAATACCATTTATATTTCTAACAAATGCTAAAAATCTAATTCAATAAACTGGTATTAAATTTTCTGTAGTTTGCATAAAAAGTTTATTTTATTAGCATATTTAAATTTAAAAAAAACTTTGATTAAAGTGCGCTTAGCACCTCAATAGTGTGCAGCACTATTAAATATTTAATTAGCGTACTAATATTAAATAATTTTAAAATATAAATGAAAATTTAAAATAAAAGTAGGTAATTTTAGAGTTAATATAATTAAAATTGATTCCATATTTAATTAGTTTCTATATATTTAATACCTACTTTTTATTAAAGACTTATACTTACTAAAATAGGTTATACATAACTATTAAATAATATAAATAACTAATTTATTTAAATAAATATTTCTATTGTAATTTTTAATTAAATCTATTTTTTTATTTTAGTTTATAGTAAATAATAAAGCTTTTTATCCTTTTTTTAAATTAAAAAATTTCATTAAGAAGTTTTAAAACTAATTCTAATTTATTTTATTTCTATTCTTTAGATAAAAAAGTAAAAAAGCAATATTATTAAACTTAAAAATTATATCTAAAATGGCTTTTATTAAATAAATTAGCTAAAAATAAAACTAGAAATTTAAAATATTAGTAATATTTTTAATTATTATAAGCTTATTTTTATATTTAAATAGATATATTAAAAATTAAACATATCAGTTTTAATATCATATCTTTGCTTTATATCGACCAAGTATGAGAAAATTAAATGTATTATATTTTATTTTTATATTAAATATCTAATTGTCTTGTAAATAAAATTGCAATACTATATTTATAATTTTTATCCATTTATAATACAATATATGCAAATTATTATAAAAAGCTAAGCTTTGTTGTTAAGATAAATTTATTTAAATTAAATAAAAAATTATGGGTTAATGTGGTATTTCATTAGAAAGCTTAAACGAAGAGTTATAATTTAAAGAATAATGCTATGATAATTGACTAACTTAAGATTGGAGATACTAGTAAGGTAATAGAAGGCATATTAATTCCTTACCCCTTTACATCTTAGAACTAATTTTTTCTTATTTAAATTTCTAATAAATTTGTAGGAATGAGAGAGTGCAAAAGAAGTGGTTAAACGTTAGATATGATACTTTATAAGTAAATGCAAGAAATCTTTTAAGAAATTTAAAAAATAGGGATAATGAATAAGAAAATAAGATTGAATTTAAAGAAAAAGAAGAATAAATTTTAAAATTTGCTATACAATTTCAGTAAATAATCAAATAAAATTTTAGTAAAATTGAAAAGCATAACTCTATCTCTTTAATTTTAAATCTTTAGAAAATTCAAAATTTTGTGAATTAAGAACAGTAATATTTATTGATAGAAAGAAAAATAGATGAAGCAATGTAATATCTTAATGAAATATTAAGAAAAAATAGAGAGATAAGGTAAGAAAATATTTAGCAGTAAATAATAATCAGTTATGGATAGCAAATAAGAAGTATTTATTTTGAAGGATGATGATGAAATAATTATATTAATGAAGTTTTATTTTTATGCTCTAACTTGTAGATTTTGAAAATTTAATCTTGTGATATTAAAGAAGAAAATCTTACAAATGTAAATAAACTATAATACTTAAAAGAATTCTATTTAGATCATAATAATGCAGTAATAACTGGGTAATATTTATAATTTAGTAGTGACTGCTAACTTCAAACTATTTCCTTTTAAGGTTCTAAAATGTACTAATGTTAATTTTTGATAGACTATTTGAGTTTGAAAGGAGAAAAACTAAAAAATCTATATCTTCAAATAATGTTTTTAAACTCAGGACAACTTATTAAAATTTTCTAAAATTTATAAAATATAGAAGATATAAAACTAGAATGATCTGATAATAGGCATTAAAAATGATTAAAGTATATAGAATAAAAGTTATTAAAAATAAAAAGTCTAAAATTATATTAATGTAAAGTTGATAAATAATCAATAATTTAGTTTTTTTAGAACAATAAATCTAATATAGAAAAAATAAAGTTTTAAAGTTGTGATCAAATAGATTTAGAAATAATTCAAATTATAATTTAAAGATTTTATAACTTAAAGTCACTTACGATTCGTTAGTGTTTTAGTATTAATAAATAAAGTGTTGAGTATATTTTCTAAAATAGCAAAAGTTTAGAAAAATTAAAATTAATATTTTTGGAATTCGAAAAAGAGTTGAGCTTGAAGAATGAATAGGGCTAATACTATGAGCTTTGAAGCAAATTAAAGTTATTCGGACTAGAAGAATGTATTTTTAAAAGAAAAGAAATCTCTGAGAATATGACAAATCAATTAATCAAATTAAAGAAGTAGTTCCCAAGACTTCTAATAAAATGATTAGATCTAAATTAAACTCTAAAACTTATTATACTAATATATTACATTTATAAAATAAATATAACTTTTAACTTAATTTTGTTCAAAAGTATTATAATCATAAAATTATTTTTGACATTTATTATTATTATGCTTTGCTAATTCTTTGTACTGTTTATAAGAGATTTTAGATTTTATATGTATTTTTATTTTAAATTTACATTTAAATATTTATCTTTTATAATTTTAAAAAAAATATGGAAGGTCTTAAGAAAGGCTTCTACACCACCTCCTCCAAAGTCTAAAAGGAGGAGAGGAAGCAGGAAGTTCTAAAGACTAAAACCCAAACCTAGACCCTCTAATAATAACATTCTCCCCAGAAGACCTAAAAATAACTCTAAACAACTCCTCCCAGACAGCCTCAGAAACATAGCCATGCTACTACCTCAACGGAAGTTCTTCCAAATAAGCAGAAGATAAGCGACTTTCAGACGCAAATTCGGAACTTCTCACCATATATGGACCTCGGTGAGATAAACAAGGAACAAATACTCGGAATGGCTAAAGATGAAATGGCTAAATTAATTATAGCGTTAATTAGCCATAAATAAGACCTAGAGAAATAGGTTATGGAGCTTGCCCAAGAACAACAATGACACCTGGACGACGAGGAGATGCTTGCTCCTAGAAAAAAAAACTAAGCTGCCATGAATATTCGAATTGACGAATTCGACAGGCAGTTGGAATAGCTATATGATATGAACGAGAACATGCACATCAAGTTAGAGAAAATTGAAAACAATATTAACCTTAAAATGGAGAATATCAAGAATGATATCAAGATCTAGACAGCACACTCCGTTCCAATGGAGTTGGAAGAGGTCTAGAATAAGCAAATCGAATTAACTAAAGAAAGATACTTTAAGAAAAAAGGCTTTCTCTGTGGAAGAATAAACCATCTCTGAAGGAAATGCAGATAATGAAAAGAGATTCAAAAGAAAATTTGAAACGAACTAACCTAATTCTACCCAACTAGCAGTGTGAATATTTATAGGAAGAAAAGCAATATTCGGAGTAATCCACTGCGAAGACTTGAAAGTGACTGGAGGAACAGACTACCAAGAGTTCAAGTACCTATCAGTTGGATAGGGAGTAGGAAACTATTAAGAAAACAATCCTTTCTCTGAATAACTTAAATTAAATTTAATTTAATTTAATCTTTTATAATTTTAATTCTTTTTTATTAAACTAGATTAAAATTTATAATAATTAACTATAATTAATGTTATAAAATAAATTTTACTAAATAAAGTTTAATTTTGAAGAAAATTGCAAAATTAGATATAATCTTAATGATGCTAACTTAAAAATTAGATTATGATATTACTAATGAATTACTAAAATATATGATAGATATTTACTTCTTTAAAAAAAGTTATTATTTTAAACTTTTTACAAAAATGAGAACATATAAATAAGAAATTTACATCTTCTTATTTTTATTAGTTTAACGTTATGAATCAATCATAATAATAATAATAAATTAAAATGGCTTCACCTTTATTTGGTTTGTCACATATTAGTTTGTTAATTTATTGTTTAAAAATAAATATCCACTTCAAATTTGCTAGGATCTTCACTATTATATTTCTTGATTATTTCTTGATTATTTTTCTTTACTTTTTCCGATAAGTCGAATTCAAATAATTTATTATTGAAATAATTTACTGTCTTTTAGATAAAGGAAACTACTTTGCTTAGTTGGAATATTTTTTCCGATAAAGTAAATCATCACTTGTGTCGCATATTCTAAATATATCTATTTTTCATTTTTCTCTTTTATTTTTATTTAATTGGATGTAATTTCTCACTTTATTTCCTAAAAGCTTGCAATAACAGTATATCAGTATTTTTGATAGTGAATATGTTTTGTTACATATTTTTATTCTATTTCCATTGGGCATTTTTTATTAAAATTTGCTCAGGTCTACATATTTCCGAATTTTAAATTTCTCTTACTATTTGTTCTTTCTGTAAAATTATACCTTAAATTTGTTGCAAGTGCGGGTTTGAGCTAATTCCTATTCTAGTGTTGAATTTTCCGATTTTAGAATTTCCATAAAGTTTAAAATTAAATTAGTTCGTTGATAAAGATGTTTATCAGCTTTTGCTAATTCTTAATTCTCTATCTAAAGAAGTTAGAGATCATTGGCTACATCCCACTAAATGTTATTAGGTATTGTTGGTGAAATTTGTTATTTCTTAGGTATCATATTATATAACATAAAGGATTTAGTGTTAAAAGCATATTGTAGTTCTTTTTAAATTTTGGAAAAACTTGAATTACAAATGACTTACTAAACACATTCATACTAGCTGTACTAAGATTTCATCAATAATCTTTTAAATCTCTAAAATCCAAACTAATAAATAATCAAAGTTAAGAATTTACAATAATTTAATTTTCTGACTTAATAAACATAGAGTAATGATAATAACCTTCCAGTTTTATAGAAATAAAACAAGGTTTTTACTATTATTTCGCTATAATTTAATCTCTAGAGATACTAAATTTATTAAATTAATAAATAATTAGAACATAAAAAGATGGCCATTCCATTCAATTTGACCAAATTATCAAGCATATTTAAATTGAAAACTCAAATTTAAATATTATGATACATTTTAAAACTAGATTGATAACAATTTCAATAAGCAAGAAAGAAAAGATAAACTCATTAATTTTTAAAATATTTAAATAGTTTTTACTTAATCTCTTCAAATATTTTGATATAATTTGATTTTAATAATTAATTTGCTAAAGAAATTTCTGTATATTCTTGAAAATAATGCAAGATTTTATGTTTGTATAGTTATCCTATCTTTATTTATAAACTTGGCAGTCTTATACTTTCTATTAAATAGATAACAGATTTACAAACGGCCCTTCTAAATTTTGGCGAATATTTGCGAATAATATATGAAAAAAGTTTTAAAATATTTGAAATTGAAAGACTTTAGTTATTTTTCAGATTTTAACTAAAAATAAGCATATATTTTATAGTTTTTTTATAGAACTTGAAATAAATATTCTTAATTGAGAGTAGCAGATAAGAATCGAGTACTTAAAGGATTTATATACTAGATTAACTAAATAATTTTTATAAAGAAGCTGCTTAAAAAACGTAATAAAAAAATTATAATTAATTTAAGAGTATCTGAATTATTTTAATTATCTCAATGATATTAAAAAAATTTAAAAGCTTTTATTGAAATAGATGAATTATTGTATCGAAAAAGATATTCTTCTGTTGAGACTTTATTTTGAACAAGTTATTTTCGTCTATTTCATATGCTTCCTTGTGATTTTCAAAAACTAACTTAAACAAATAGATATACTGCCTTTATACACTTGTAACCCTAAATACATCCACAAGGAATATATTTAGTTAAAAGATTTTCTTGATCATAAGATTTTTAACAATTTGGATACTGTTTACAATCCTTTTAGTTTCTAAAAGTGATTTTAATATGCGTCATTAATTCTCTTGTTCTCTCTAAAAGAATGTAGATTATCTCCTTCTGCTCAATGAGAATTTTCTTCATTTTTTCCTATTATTCTGATATGTATTAATTTTCCTGTTCGATTATGAATTGATTTCTTATTTTCCTTTATTATAATTTTCCTTGATATGATAACAAAGTTTCCGGTGATATATGTTTTTTTCTTCTACTCTGGTTTATCTTCAAAAATTTCTTTCCTAAATTATGCTTCGTTATTCTCAATTTCTCTGATATTTTTAATTTTTTTAAATAAATAAATTTGATTATAGAGCGCGTAACACCTCGTTGGTGTGTTGCTATTTAAATAAAACATAAGATAGATAAATTAAATCTATCTTTTTACGCCTTTATCTATCTTACTTATTCAAAAATTCTCTCTTAATGTCGCATAAGATAGAACTATTCCTCCAACACTAAACTGTCCTAACAATTTTTTTCCTTTTAAATACTCGTTATCTTTAAAGAAGCAAATTACCTTTTTTTTATGTTTTTATCTTTCTACTAATTTACTCAACTTTTTCTTAATTGATACAAATTTTTATTTAGTTTTTTTTTATTTTGAAGAGAAAATCGTTTTTATGAACTCACTATTTTACAAAAAGATTATCGTAATTTTTTAATTTTTAAGTTTCTGAAATAATTTTTTTAAGTTAAAAAAGACGAGCTTAGATATAATTAGAGTCAGATTCAGATTTAAAAAGATGTTAATTTGATGTATTTTATTGCAATAAAATAAAAAATATAATATATAAATATTAAAATCAATTATCATAAATACATAATTTTCTTCAAAACATATATATCAGTATTTTGACAGTGTTTTTAGTCTAATTTTTTTGATGGATTTTTAGAATAATTTGAGTATCATAAAATAGACATAATGGAAACTAACTCTTTTTAAATAAAAATTACAATTATTATACCAAACATGGTTGGATTAAAATCTTATCAATTTATGTCATTAAATTATTTTAAAATTTATAATTAAATTTTTTAATAAAAATTAATTAATTATGATTTTATTATCAATTATACAAAATTTTTATATAGCTTTAAGCTTATTTTTTTTCAGCATATTAATAAAAATTTTTCTCAATTTTTAATCTTAAATTAAAAAATTAAATTATATTAGAAGCTTTAAAACGATTTTACCTTTTTATAAAGTTAATTTTGGATATTTTCTTGTTCAATTTATTTTATCAGTAAATCAAATAGTTTTATAAAATCTTTTATAAAAAAGTAGAGATATATTATTTTTAATTTAATTTTTTAATCAATTTTTATAGATATTGTTAGATAGAAAATTTTAAGTAAATTATCTAAATATAAATTTTGTATCAGTAATATTAGTTAAATCTAATTTTATTTTATCTATAAAATTTTGGTTTAATTATATAAATTAATATTTTAAGTAATTTTTTCTAATTTTTTTCTAATAAACATTTAACATATGATTAATAGATATAATTAATTATTTAAGTTTATCCCTTTTTAAAACAGATAGGCATCTTTAAAGAATGTATATTTCATAGTAATAGACTTCAAGCTTTTACCAAAGTCGTATATTCATCCAGATGTGTTCGCTTAAAGAACTTGAATCCAACTATTAGATTAATATATATAATAAGCATATAAAAGCTTTGTTTTCACAGTTGTTTTGATAATTTTAGGAAATTTGATTATATATTAATTATATCATAATTAATATATTTTAATAGTTTCATTATCATTAATCCATCTAAATATATTTCCATATTTATTCTAACTTTATATTTAAATCTAATTTACTCATTTTTTATACAAATAATCATGGGACAAGTTTATAAACGCTTTGGATTTTAGAAGGAACATAGATAAGAGGAAAATAGATAAGAGGGGAATAGATAAGAGGAAGAATAATGATAGATAAACAATAAAAAAGATAAAAATAAGAAATAATAAAAGTATACAGTTCATATAAACTCCTTACCTATTTACATCTTAGAACTAATATTTTCTTATTTGAATTTCGACTAAGTTTGCAGAAATAAATAAGTATAAAAAAAGTGATTAAAAGTATAATATGATACCTTTTAAGTTAATACGCATAATATAATGAGAAAAATAAAAAAGACAAATAATAGTTAAGAAATATGTTTTTAAAATGAGGAAGAATAAGAATAAATAACCTAAGAAGATGCTCTATAATTTTTGGAAATAATTAAATAAAGCTTTAGACAAATAGAAAAGAATAAATATAATTCTTTATTTTTAGATCTTAGAGAAATCGAACTTCTTGACTAATTTAAGAATAAAGATTAGTAATTTGAGAGAAAATTAGATGAAATAATGTAATATCTTATTTAAATATTAAGAAAATTAAAAAAAATAAAGTAAGAGCATATATAAAAATAAGCAGTACTAAGTTATGGATAATAAATAAAATATATTTATTTTGAAGGAATATGTTGAAACAATTACATTAGCGAAGTTTTATTTTAATGCTCTAATTTATAGATTTTAAAAATTAAGTATTGTCATATTAAAGAAGAAAATCTTGCAAATATAAGCAAATTATAAAATTTAAAAGAATTCTATTTAGATAGTAATCATGAAAAGTTGATTGGACAATATTTATAATTTAATAGTGACTGCTATCTTTAAACTATTTCATTTTAAAGTTCTTACATTCATAAAAGTTAATTTTTGATAGGTTATTTGAGATTAAAAGGAGAAAAACTAAGAAGATTATATCTTTAAATTAGATATTTAGACTCAGATCAATTAATTGCGATTTTCTGAAATAGTTAAAAATTAGAAGACATAAAAATTGAATGATCTGAATAAAAGCATTAAAAATGATTAAAATATATAGAATAAAATTCTTTAAGCATAAAAAGTTTAAAATTATAATACTGTAAAATTGATAAATAAACACTCTTTTAATTTTTTTAGAACAATAAATCTAATATAGAAAAATTAGAATTTTATAGTTGTAATAAAATAGATTTAGAAATAATTCAAATTATAATTTAAAGATTCTAAAACTTAAAATAACTTAGCTTTAGTTAATTATAGAATATAGATTCATAAAGTATTGAATATATTTTCTAAAACAGTAAAAGTTTAGAAAAATTAGAATTAAATTTTTTAAAGTTTGAAAAAGAATTTAGATTAAAGAATGAATAAGATTAATTCTATGAGTTCTGAAGTAAATTACAAATTTTTGAACTATAAGGCTGCACATTTAATGGAAATTAAATTTCTGAAAATATGAGAAGGCAATTAACTGAGTTAAAGAAGCACTTCCCAAGTCTTAGAATAAAATGAGGAAATACACGTTTAAATTGAAAACTTAATTTTATATTATAGCTAATATTTAAAAATAAATGCAACTTTATATAAAAAATTGATTCAAAAATAATACAAATCATAAAGATACTCTTAACATTTAATTATTATACATAATATTAAATATGTGCTATATTTAAGATTATTTAGAATTATATATATTTCTTGGTATTTTAAATTAAATAATTAATAACTTAAATTTATTTTTTATTTATTTAAAATAATTTAATCTAATTAAACTAATTGTTTCGAATTAAAATTGAAATAAAAGTTATTTGTTTAATTTTTTCTATAATTTAAAATTAGCATAGATATAGATAGTGCTTTTGATTATAAGCTTAATTAAATTTTATAATCAATTAATTATTTTCTATAATTAATTGCTATTTATTTTCTTTAATTTCCAAAATTTTATTATTTTTACTTTTATCAAAATATTATAAATTTTCAGCTATTTACACTAAAATTCTAAGCCAAAAGGATTTAAAAATAGATATAATTGTTCTTCATTAAAGTCAAAGAGGTTTTTTTTGATTAGATTCTATTATTAAAGATAGTGAAGAAAAATAATAGGTTTATCAAGAGTAAGAAAGCGACATTTATTATGGTAAAATAAAACTAATAATAGATACTAAAGATATTTATATCAATTTTTGGATATTTATTAATTTATCTGCCTTTTTTAGAAATCTAGGAATAAATAAAAACTTAAAGAAGTAGAACTTAGTATTTCTAACAATTCATTAATCATTTTGGAATATTGAGACTTAAGAAATTTCATTAATAGTAAGTTATTACTACTTTTTTAAAGAGATAATCTTTAGATATTAATACAATGTACCTACCCGAAGGTTCTCGCTAGCAGTATGAACATTTATTGACGGGTCTTCTAATGACTTAATTATTAATTCTTATTTGGATGTTATTCAAGAAGAATGAAGCATTTTTTCAAAACTCAGGAATAATTTTTATTAAGCAAATTCCCATTTTGAGAAGCTGACGAGACCCTTTGAATGACTAGAATTTTAACAAGAAGTATGAGAACACTTTTTTAATATTAAATATTAATATTAAAAAGCTGTATGTAAACGGGGGGCTACACATTCTATAATAATATTGATTTATTGATTATTTATTAACAGATTAATTTTAATATTTTAAAACTAATTAAATTATTAAGGCTTTTTAATTATAATCTTAAAAATGGAATGTAAAATTAATAAGTTACTAGAGTATGATATATTAAATTAGAGTAAGCTTATTTTAGCTATTAAAGTAATTTTTAAATTTATTATAATTAAATTTAATTAACTTAAAAATAAAAAAATAATAAGGCTATAAAGAAATTCTCTGTTATATTTTAGTTAAATTTTAATAATTTCATGTTAGACATGAAATAGTTTGATAAGTATAATGATTAAAGGAATAAAAATTAATTCCTTATTTTATTAAAATGTATTTAAAATTTATATAAGTAATACAATATTTAAAATTAAACCTAACTTTTTATTTAAAAAGAAGTTAAGGAAATTAACAGAAAGATTAATTCTAAAATTACCTACTTCTTTAAAGATAGAGAATAATTCTAAAAACAGAAGTGTAAAAATGATAGAAGACAGAAGAACTGATTAGTACTGTAAAATTAATTAAAATTTATGTGATTTAAAAAATTTTGTTAATTAGAATAAGATAGACAAAGGTTTTTTGAGACTTGCTAAGTTTTGAAGATAATTTAGTGAGCTAAGAAAGATATTTGCAAATTAAAATGAGTAATTACATTTTTTGCTAAAATAAAATGAAATTAGTAAAAGAATGGCATAATCTCTAAATTTAAATTAAAAAAATGTTAATAAAAATCAATTTTTAATGTAGGAATAGAATAAAAATTATAGTTAAAATGAATTACAAAAAAACTGAAAATTTGAAATAAAATAAATATTAAAATTAATTAATAAAAAGAAAACAAATAAATTGTAAATTTTTTATAATTAATTAAAATAAATACATCATGTTTTCTCAAACGTTATTTTAATTAAAAATTCTGTAAATGAAAGAAGAAATAGATTAAGAGTAATGAATAATTTTAGCAAAATTAAATTATAATAATTAATAATGCTACAGAAGAAGCTCGATTTTCACTATATATCCACCTGAATACTGAGAGAAAAATTAGTTAAAATCTATTTAGGAGCAGGATAGGCATAAAATAAAGAGAGACAAAATATTTCAAAATAAATTGATTTTCTAATTCTAATAATCCTATTATTACATCATTAAAAACATATATATAAATTATAAATTTTGTTAACTTTACGGAAATAAATGATTAAATAATTAAAATAATACTTTTATATGGTAATAAATCTTAATTGCTTATCAAGATAATAACTTAAAATTGTAAAAAATCAATTTATTTTTTGTAAAGTCCACATAAAAGAAAGAGTCTAAAACTTGGAAGACAGAGTTAAAATTTTTACTAAATACAGACAAATTAAGCTTATTTTTTAAATTAGAAGAACAAAAAGAAACTATTAAAATAATTTAATACGACTAAGCATCTTTACAAAAGATTCTTCAATTTTTAAAAAATTATTTCATAAAAAAACGGCCTAAAAGTAATAAAAATTAAAAAGATGATTCTGAAAAGGTATCAGAAGAAATAAAAAAATCTTTATACTCTGATATAGAAAAAATTTATAGTAAAAAGAAAAATAATTGATAAAAGGAAGTTTTCAAGAAAATTGGTTAATATTTGAAAATACTGAATAAAAAAATTAAAATTTTAGTTTAATTCAAACAAAGGAAGTCGGTAGAAACGATTTTTAAATTTAATCAATATTTTCTAATATTATTCATATTTATAAAAAAAAAATATTTTTTGAATTTTTTATCTACAACAAACGATTATAACGATTATCATAAATTAATAATAGTATATAAATTAAATAGGGAATGCCAGATCACCAACTGAAATTGACTTAAGATCTGGTATCTATGGGCGAAGAACCGAACTAAAATCTTGGTAGGAGATAAGATAAAAAAAGACTGAAGGGACATAAAGTAATGCTAATAATGAAAGATGCCAGATACTAATGTCTCTTAGGTAATATTCTGATAACGGCCCTATAGAAGACAAGATTCATAAAGGAATGCTAGCACTGTGGTAGACTTCAGAAAATAATATTTTTTAACTTTAAAAATCTTTATTAAAGAGCTGCGGCTATTGAGATAATTCGCACTCTCTAAACTTATATAATTATAAATTAATTATTTTTTGAATTTGAAAGATTATTTAAAAATGTATGAATCAGAAATATCATAATAATTAATATAAATATTTTTTCTATTAATATTAAATAAAAAATCAGAAAGTAAAGTATATGTAAAAATGATTTATAAATAAATTAATTAATTAAATTGACGTAGTATTCCATTGCTTGGTTTACCAAGAAAAAATAAAGAAACAAATTTAATTATTAATAGGCTAGAAATGTTTCTGGCAACATTTAATCTTTTTGATTCTTATCTTCTTCTCTCCGTTTTTATAATCAAAATTGATTGCCTTCACTCTTTAAATTCTTTTAATTCTTCCAAAGGCTGGAGTTAGAGAACATTCCAATATTCGTGTCAAATGACTCAATTAGGCTAAATTCTTCTAAGTAATAATTCTTTTTATCTCAGTCATGTCTTTTTTCTTTCTATTCCCTGATCAGAATAACGACATATAAAATCAGGATAACTCTGAGATCAGGATTACAGTTCCCTCTAGTCGACCTCTCGTACCAATAGAGAGAACCCTCAAACAAGTAAGACTCATCACACAATGGGCCTGTCCTAACTTGCTTGTGGTGGCATCTATTGCAAGAGTAATTGCAATGCAGACATGACTACTCCGGATTACCTGCCTGGTCAACTAGAAACCAGAATCTATTTTAAATTGAATTATATAATAATTAGTATATAATATTTATTTAAAAGCTAAAATATTTATAAAAATGATAAAATAATTTAATTAACTACATAATGCTTTACTTATAAGTCAAACATATGTAAATTTGATTATTATAACGAACTCATTCAATAAGCTTTTAAAATTAATTATAAAATCGTTATAACCTACAACGTAAATGTGGGGAGTATGATATATTTAGCCATATAATGGATTGTAAGGGATATAATAATTTGAGGTAATAATTTGAGTAAAAGGATGAAAAATTAGATATTAAGCTTTTAACAATTTTAGATTAAGAGCATATTTTTAAATTTTATATATAGTAGATAAAATCTATAGACTAAAACTTAATATTTTGAATAGAAGACTACTTTCTTTAAGATCTTTAGCAACTTGATCAAGAAGAAAGGGCAAAGAGTTCATAATTTAAGACTGCAGATAAGGAGAAAAGTTTTGATATTTTTTATTATAATTAAAATAAAATGTCTTAATATGAAAGAAATAATTCTGAAATTTATATAGGCAAGAATATTTTTAGGTTTAAAAGTTAAAATGTAATATTTATATAAATAATATTAAATAATATTGATTTATTAGATTATTATTTGTAGTAAATAATAAAGCTTTATATATATTTTTAATTTATAAATAAAAATAAAAAAATTATAATTTTTTAATATTCTTCATAATTTAACTTTAGCTTGAAATGTCAATAATAAGATTTTTATTCAATAATTCTTTAAATTTATGCCCAATTTTTTTATTATTGCTTGCTTAAAATATTTACTTTTTTTTCTTTTAGATATTTACTAAAATTATTTATATTTTAACATTTAATAAAAAATTATTTAAAATTCTTATATTTAATATTTTGCTAAAAAAATAGAAAGTAAATACATAATTAATCAGATTTTGTTAAATAATAAAAAGTTATAATTTTTATAGTAAAGAGATGTATATAAATAGATGAATTTAGTTACTTCTGTTGAAGATTTGGATTGAATAAAAGCTAAAAGTGGATACTTTAATAAATTTAGATATCTATTATCTTATAAACTATGATACTTATTTATTAGTTAGAATATTTTCAAAATAAATTGAAAATAAATTATTTTAGAATGCTGACGTTAATTTTAAATCTATTTTCCTCATTATTTTATAATAAATTTTAAAGGGACATTTTTTTGAATGCTTGGAATACTAAAAGGAAAATTTGGAAGAAGAAAAATAATGATAGATAAGCAATCAATTAGTTAGAGATTAGAAACAATAATAAGATTGTAGGGTTCATATTAATTCCTTACCCCTTTACAGCTTAGAACTAATTTTCCTTATAAATTAATTTTTATTCTTTTATTAATTCTTTGTTTGTTGTTATATAAGTAATATTTTAAAATTTAATCTCATTTTTAAATTGTCTATAAATTATTTCGGCTGTTTTCATATCTTATATTCTCTATATTGTTTCCTTGAAAATTCTTTTTTGTATATTTTTGTATTTTTTTTTAGATTTCTTTAGTATAATTGTTTATGTTATGATCTTTTATTTATTCATTGTTTATTTCATAGTATTTTTCAATTTTTTTAATGTTTTTTTATATTTTGAGTTCTATTTTTAACTCTATTTGAAAAGTTATTAGAATTTTGTATCTTATCTACTTTTTTCTTTTTCTTGATCATTTCTGAATTAATCTTATAAATTTTTGTAGAAATTTAAAAATCTTTATGCTGTTGAATCTTCAAATTTACATCAGTTGAAATCTATATACTATATTTCTTTAAATGATGCTTGTGGAATTTTCAAGTATTTTCTTAGGATTTATCTTTGTGCTATTTAGATTTTATTTTTTCATTTTGTTATTCCTAATTGAATACTATATGGGATTAATTCCGAGTAGTATTCTAATTTTGGCATTATAAATAATCTGAATAAGTTCTTAAAGTTAATTGGCTATGTTTTGTTATAGTTTTTAAAGAATTAGGATTAGAATATAAATATCGATTATTAAAATTTCTTGAAGAGGTACTCAATCTGAACCTTTCTTCATTAAGTTAGTTTATTTGATATCCTAGGTATTAAATTTGTTATTTCTATTAAATTTTTTTTCCTAATAGAAAAAGTTCAATCTCTTTGTTCGTTGTGTTTCTATTCTTGAGTATTTATATAAATTCGCATTTCTCCGTGTTAATATTAAGTCTTATTAATTTAAAAATGTTTTCGGCTTCGTTTAGTAAGATTTACATATTTTTTTGATTATTTGATATTAGTATTAAATCATCTGCTCAAGCAAGTTTAGCATGATAAATTTTTGAATTTTATGCGCTAGTTTTTCATATTTTTCTAAGTACCTTAACATTTTCAACATATTAATAAAACTTTTTCTTAACTTTTTAATCTTAAATTAAAAAATTAAATTTTATTTGAAGCTTTAAAACGATTTTACCTTTTTATAAAGTTAATTTTGGATATTTTCTTGTTCAATTTATTTTATCAGTAAATCAAATAGTTTTATAAAATCTTTTATAAAAAAGTAGAGATATATTATTTTTCATTTAATTTTTTAATCAATTTTTATAGAAATTGCTAGATAGAAAATTTTAAGTAAATTATCTAAATATAAATTTTGTATCAGTAATACTAGTTAATCTAATTTTATTTTATCTATATAAATTTTGGTTTAATTATATAAATTAATATTTTAAGTAATTTTTTCTAATTTTTTTATAATAAACATTTAACATATGATTATAAATAAAAACTATTATAACATTTCTTTTATAAATTTGAATATTATTTGTTACTTAAATTTATATTATAAAGCTTAAATAAAAAATAATTAAAATAATTTTTACTATTTATTTATTTTATAAATTTGAATATAAAAATTAGTATATTTTCGTAGAATGATAAATTAAATACTAAATTATTTTTATTAACTTTTAAAAAAATTATGTAAATTTAAAATATATTAATTTGCTATTTTATATAATTTTAGACTAAATTCTTTATCTTTTAGAAGTCTAATTTTATAAATTTTTTTGCTTATTTAGGTAAAAATTTTGTAATTTCTATAAATTATTTAATTCTTTACCATTAAAAAAATTTTTTAAATTAGAATAAAGTTAAAAAATAAATTATTTATTTTTTGTTTAGCAACTAGCAATATGTTTTAATATATATATATTTTTAATAGAAATTCACTATATTGTTATGCTTTACCAAAACCAATAATTTTAATAAACAATTTGGCTATAATTTTTGTATTTTTATAAAGCAATATTAGTAAAAATATTATATTTTCAATTTAAATTCTGTTTAGTTTATATAAAAAAAATTTAATTTAATTATAAATGAACATTATTTAATTTAATTATAAAAAAGTAATATCATAATTATTTCTAAATTTAGAGCTTATAATAAAAATTGTAGATTTTAAATATATTAATAAAAGTGAAGTTTTAAAATAATTAAATTTAATGATATTATAGTAATAAATATTGTAAATTAAAAAATGCATTATAATTTAAGTGTTTAATTATAATACTTATATGATAAATTTTTATTTGCTCATAAAACTATGATATGCTTAAATATATTATTTCAATAATAAATTAACATTAATATATCTTAAAGCTGCTAACAAATTTTAGAATATAATAGGAGAGTTCCTAAAATGATGGAATGTGGTTGTGTTAAGTACTTTCATTGCATTAAATTAATTATAAAGAGTACTAATCTTTAGTTTATAATAAGTACAATAGTTAAGCTATATAGAGTTGGAAAGTATAAGGGATTTCAATATTCACGAGCATTTATAATACAAAATCCGGAAATTTGAGTAAAAGCAGATTTAGCTTATCTAACATAGGATATGGTTTCTTTTACCAATAAACGTAAAACTTAATTAGCAAATATTAGAAATAATTATTTGAATATTAAAAATGTTTTTGGGAAATTTTAAAATAATTTTTAAAAAACTTCTATCAAATACAAAAATGCGTGAATGGAACTATCTAAAAGTTATCTAAATATAGAATTTTTATTACTTAAAAATTAATAGATTTTTAATACTATTTATACGATATAAAGCAGAGTAGGTTAGAAATATTTTCTTAGATTATTTTTCGAAGTATAAAAAATAAAGCATGATATAATCACAGGCTAAAGAAAAGTAGCAAGACGTGCTTTAAAAAGTCCATGCTCTACTAAGAATGAATCTTTCTTTATAGACTTGAATTAATTATCCTTTTAATATTTTATAACAATGAGGTATTTCAAATTCTACATAAAATATTACTGAGCCTTAAACTGATCACAGCTCTGATGTAACATTTATTTTTAAAAAACGAAGAACAGTAACCTTAAATATTTTAAGAATTTTAAAATAAAAATTTAACGTTTTCAAATAGATCTAAGGCGCTAGTAACAGCAATCAATATTTAAGTAAAATTTAAAATAAAATAGAATAGAAATTTTATTAAGATGCAAAAGGAAGGATAAACTGATGCCTAACGCACGTATTTATTTTTAAGATTTAGTTAATAAGATTGATGAAAAGAAATTTCCAATCTATACATGCACAGAATTAAATAAGACAATTATTCGAAAATAATTGTCAGTTTACAAATTAAATACCTTAGTTATAATTTTAGTATGATTTAAATTAAAAGCACTATTAAATAAAACACTCTGAGATTTAAATTTGGGGAATAAGACATTATTAGCATATTTCTTAATGTGAAGCTCTGTAAGATTTAGTTAAAGAATATAAAGATATCAGGAATGATAATTACTCAAACTTTTAACTTATAGCCAAAATTATGTTATTAAAAGCTTCCCTACAATAAGACAACTTTAATAAATTAGAATTAAATGCTTTAAGTCATAGTTGTTTTGAAGAAGAATTTAGCTTTTAGAGCGAAATGAGGAACAAATGGAGGAATTATTGGAGCGATTTGGTTAGATAGCAAGTGAATAAAAGATAATTTAAGGAGATTTAATTAAAATGTTTGGAATGAAAAGTGTAAAAATTGTTAATTACTTATATGAAATATGGTAAAAACATATTAAAATTTATTATATTAATTATAAAAAGATTAAATTAAATTAAAGTGTTAAAGAAGGATCGTCTACTTAAAAGCTTCCTACTTCCCTATCCAACCAATAGGAACTTGATCTCTAGGTGGTCTTCTCCTCCCTTCACTGTCAAGTTTTCGGAATGGTTGTCTCTTCATATAGCTTGCTTTCTTCTTATAAATTTCTCCATTCCTGGTTGGGTAAAATTAGGTTAGGTCATTCCATATTTTCTATTAAATCTCCTTTCTCTTCCAGCATCGTCTCCATAGGTGGTCTGTTCTCCTGCAGATGTAACATTTTTTCCTAAAATATTTCTCTTTAGTTTGCTCAATTGGCTTATTATTCTCTTATTCGATCTCCATTGGGATAGATTGCATAGCCTATTATTTTACACTTGTCTCTAATTTTTCCAATTTGATATGAATATTTTCATTCGATTCGTATAATTGTTCCAGCTGCCTATCGAATTCGTCAATTCTGATATTCATTGCAGCCTGGTTTAAGTTTCTAGGAGCATGGGTTTCCTCATCTTCTAAATGCTCTTGCTGTTCTTAAGCTAGTTCTTCAATCTGTTTTTCCAGATCTTTATTTTTTCCTATTAATGCTAAGATAAGCTTAGCCATTTCCTCCTTCGTCATTCCTAAGATTTGTTCTTTATTGAGATCTCCGAGGTCCATGTAGGGGTTGAATGTCCTAATCTAGGCCTGAAAGTTACTAATCTTTTGCTTCTTGGGAAGGTCCTCAGTCGATATTGTTGCATGTTAGTGTTTCTAGGGTTGTCTGGGGGGTGTTGTTTAGAGTTGCTCCTATATGGTTTAAGAAGAAGGTTTGGCTTTGGAAGATGACGTGTGGTGTTTAGAAATTTAGGTTTCCTGCTTCATCTCTTCCTTTTTAGCTTAGAAAGAGGTGGTATAGAAGCCCTTTTTGAAACCTTCTACCATATTTTTTTTATAATTGAAAAAGATAATATTTAAAATGCTAGCTTAAAAAAATAGAATTGTTTCAAACTATATAAAGATTTATATAAAAAAATAAAAATATATAAGATTAGAAAACGTTGAAAAGAACTTTGTGAATAAAATTATTTAAACAAGTTAAAAAAATTGAATTTATTTATTATTTTAAGTATATTAGAAAAAGTTTTAAAGATTATTGATATCTAGTCCTTTTATTCTAAGGTTTGGATATTGCTCCTATAACTCAATTATCTGGTTTATCATATTTTTAGAGATCTTTTCCCCATTAAAAGTGCATTCTTCTATTCCCAATAATTTTAATTTACTTCAAAATTCATAGAATTAACCCTATTCAGTCTCCAAGCTCAACTCTTCGTCTAATTCCAAAAAATTAATCTTAATTTTTTTAAACTTTTGCTATTTTAGAAAATATACTAAATACTTTATGTATCAATACTTTAGGTAAAATTAAAACTAAGTGATTTTAAGTTTTAGTATCTTTAGATTATGATTTAAACTATTTCTAAATCTATTTAATAACAACTATAAAATTTTATTTTTTATAAACTTAATTTACTGTTCTAAAAAAACTCAATAAGGGTTTCATTATAAACTTAGCAATAATATAATTTTAGGCTTTTTATTTTTAGTTAGTTTTATTCCATATATTTTAATCATTTTTAATGCTTATTTTCAGAACATTCTATCTTTATATCTTCTAAATTTTAACTGATTTAGAATATTGTAATTAATTGATCTGAGTCTAAATTTCCAATTTAAAGATTCAACTTTCTAAGATTTTTTCCTTTTAAACTCAAATAATCTATCAAAAATTACCATCTTAAAATGTTAGAGCCTTAAAATGAAATAGTTTAAAGTTAGCAGTCACTATTAAATTATAAATATTATCCAGTCAATTATTCAAGGTTATAATCTAAATGGAATTCTTTTAAATATTATAGTTTATTTATATTTGCAAGATTTTCTTATTTAATATTACAATTTTTTGTTTTCAAAATCTGTATATTAGGGCATAGAAATATAACTTCATTAATATAATAATTTCAATATTTTCCTTCCAAATAAATAGTTTTTATTTTTTATCCATAATGTTGTATTGCTTATTATTATGCATTTTCTTTAATTATTTCTTTTTATTTTCTTAGAATTTCAATAAAATATTACATTATTTCATCTATTTTTCTTTCTAATTACTAATTTTTACGGTTATACTATTCAAGTTGCTCAATTTCATAAAGATTTAAAAATAAAGAGATAGAGCTATGCTTTTCAATTTTACTAAAATTCTATTTAACTATATCCAAAAGTTATAGAGCATATTCTAAGGTTATTTATTCTTATCTTTCTTTATTTTAAAATGATAATTCTTTATTATTTTGTGCTTTTTTTGTTTTTTTTAGAAGATTATTTGTATTAACTTAACAAATATCGTATTTTACGTTCTATCACTTCTTTTGCACTTATTCATTCCTGCTAATTTGTTTGAAGTCTAAATAAGAAAAAATATTCTCTAAGATGTAAAGTGGAAGTTAGTCGATATGAATCCTATTATTTTATTAACTATTCTAATCTTATATTAGGCTATTTATTTTCTAATTTAATCCTTCTTCATAGATATATTAATTTTATAGTTCCTAAGACTAAAAACTTAGTTCCATTAAAATTTTATAAAAACTGAAGATAATTAATTTAAATATGAAAATTAATAGTTTTAAAATAATTGGAATAAAACATTATCATAAATGATCTATATAATTATTAATAATAGGATAATTTATAAGTAATTGAATACTTAAATATATAAAAGCTACTTAAATTAATTATATTTTATACATCTAGTTATAAAATAAAACATATTAATACATTTATTTTTTAATACTTTAATAAAATGTTTAACATATAAAAATTTAATTTATTATAATAATACTAAAAATTAAATTTATTTTGCATTTAACTTTCTTTTTTTTCATTTTAACAAAAATTTTAAAAAATAATTATGAGTTTTTTTTTTGATAATATTGATGTTGATATGTTATTTTCCTATCTTTAGAATTAAAAAAAGAAGAAAAAATTATAATAAGCAATAATTAAAAAATAAAATGTTTTCATAATTTTACTAGCTTAAATATTAAAATGTCATAATATAATTAAGCAGAAAAAGTTTATAATTAACAATAAAAGAATAATAGTTTTCTTTATAGTTGATAAATAGTTACGATGAATTATAAAAATAGTATATTTTTATAAATATATTTATAATCTTAAAATAATTAAAAGCTTTATTATTTACACAAATATTAAGCTAATTAAATATTTAAATTTATTAAATAATTTTGTATATTACTAAATTTAGAATATTTATAGACATCTTATGCTACAAAATTGCTTCTTTTAATTAATAAATTTTATTGTCTTATAAAATAATTTATTATATTCTCCTCTCTTGTCTGTAGCCTTGATATATGAGCTTTTAAACAAAATCTTTTGACAGAGTATTCTAAAAGAAAGTAGCGTTTTATTCAAAATCTTTATTTGAAGATTCAAATAATTTCTGTACTTTCTGGAAAACTATTTAATACTCATTTAATAGTAAAGTAAAAATAGCTTTATATCTAAATTCCCAATTTTTGCAGATTTAATTTCCTTAATTAGTTTAAAAATAAATTCCATTTTATAATTAATATATTGTTATCTTCACATTTAAATATAGTATGTTAACTAGGTAATAGCGAACTTATAAATACTTTTGAAAGTTAAAAATAAATTTCTTATTTAATATAAAATAAAAAATTTTATTAAGTATATTTATTAAACTATTAATATGCTACTAACGTAAATTATTATTATTTTAAGTTATTAAATATACTTTAAGCAATTGCTATTCTTTAGAATCTTTCAGTTACTTTCTTTAATTTTTTGCTATTTTCTTTATTTGATATGTTCAGCAAAATTCTTAAGGTTGCTGTTGTATTTATTTACTTCTTAATAAATAGAAAGAAAGCAAACTTTTAATTAATGTCATTGTAGTATGGTCAAGGTAATGGGGAGAAAGATTTTGAGTTGTCTCATTTTATCTTTTAACTTTAGAGAAATTCTTTTTTGTTTTCAAGATATTAAAGAAATCATATCTGGACGGTTATTTGGCCTTGTTAGAAGCTTGAAGTTTACGATTATTAAGTATGCATTCATTATACATAGTATCCTCTGTTTGCAGGAAAAAAGAAGTATTATACTCTCACTATTTCTTTTGAGAAGACTTCAGAGGGAACAGCATGATAGGAGTTTAACTATCCCTAAATTCCCCTAGATAATAGTAATCTTAAGCATCGTTAAATATTAATTACTTCCCTACAATTTTTTAATATAATTTATTTTTAAATAACTGAGATAATAAAATAAAATTTGAATATATATAAATAGCCAAATCCAGTAACTATTAGTTTTTATTTAGGCAAAATTGGAAAGATAAAAATTATATTTCTTAAGTTTATTTTACCAAAATAAAATTTTGTATCTTTTTTGCAAAATAAATGAAATAATTATATTAATTGATTACTAGTTTAAATTATTTATATCTTATTATATTACAATTTAAAATTACTACTATACAGTTAATTTTATATTCTAAAATAATATATTTATTGTCTATTAAAATTTTGATAATCCTAAAGTAATATTTAGTTGCTTTTTAAGTAAATAGAGAAATTAGAGAAATATTAAAAAATAAATTACCTCTCATTTTGTGCTAATGAGCTGAGAAGGATCTGTCTAAAAAATTGTTTAAGGCTTGGCTCCTCTTGGATATGCCGGTATTCTTTTTAGCTTTTTTCTATAAAAATTTCCTCCTTAATAGAAAATCTTGTCGCTTTTCTTAATAGTTCTTCTTCCTCTTCCTCTTCTTCTTTTCGTTTTGTTTCCCCCTTAATTAGTCTGACTTTCTTTGTACAAATTTTTTATATTCCTTGCATTGCGCTGAAGGAGTCAAGTTGATTTGCAATAGTAACATTTTTTATCTTGTGTTTAGTCTTGGTTTATATTTCTTTCCACTTCTTTCGCAGTAAGAAAAAGTTGTTTGCACTGTAGGCTCCAGAATCATTTCCACCTCAGGTATTGAAGTTTAAATTTAGGTGCAACTCCAAAAAATTCTATCTTGGATCTTTTTTTCGATAATTTTTTCTATAATAGTATATTTATGACTGCATATCTTAGAAAATCCACCGGATCCTTTGATATTTGCTCTAACCTTTCGAATTAAGGTATTTTCATATCTTAGTGCTTCTGCGAGCTTCTGTAGTTCTTCAATGTATTCCAGAAAATCTAATCTTCAAAGTCTTCTTGGTAATATTCTGCTTCATGTACCTTTAAATGTCTAACTTTTGAAGGAGATTAGGCTTTATGAGTCTTTTTTTTTTAAGTGCCATGATTAAGATTGCTCAGATTCATTTCGTGCTTTTGTAGCTTGTGAGAGGGAGTAATTTCATGAGTTACCCAATTCTTTTTTTACTTTTTTCTCCTCCTTTTCCCAAAAGCCTTATGGAGATGTTCAACCATTCCATAAGATATTTATTTTTTAAAAATAGAGAAATAAAAAGTTAAAGAAGTAAATGAAGCATTTTCTTGTTACTATTAATATTCTACTAAATGAAAATTCTAAATAGAGAGTTTAATAATTAATAAAGGAAATACTAGAATGTATTATCTAATTATTTATTGAAATAGCTTTAAATAAATCTAAAATTAAACTAATTTAATTAGTCTTAAGATATATCCTTTTAATTATATTGTCCTTACTATCTGTTATTTATATAATTTAATCCACTTAAGAAAATAATTCACTTATAATCTGAATCCTAATTAACTATATTATACTTTTATTTAAATTTCTCTTTATAGGCTGAGAACAAAAAATTATAAGATGTAATATATCAATTAATATAGCAATTAAGGAGTCCAGATTAAAAGTTAGCTAACTTTAAAGTAATAATAAAGTTCCTAACACAGTATTGAGCCTAAAAACTTCTACACATTAATTTAATTAAGAAATTCAAAGAAACAGAAAATAAATATATAAATATCTATAAATCTAAATATAATAAACCATTAAAATATAAGAATAAAACAATGCATAATTCAATGGATAATTTAATTAAATATTTATCAAACATAGTAAACTTGATAATTAATCAAGAATTTAAAAGAAGACCAATTATGTGATGAGTGTTATAGAAGGTTACAGCATACAAAAAATACTACAGGAAATATAAAAATAATTAAAAAGCGAAAGCATAAAATTTTGAAAAAATTTAACCAAAATTTATTTTATGCTCGAAGGGTAATTTATATAGGAATAAATTTTAAAGCCAACAAAGAAGGTCCCTCATTTAAAAACATCTAATTACTTTAATAAATAAGATTGGGACTTTATTTACAAGAAAAACTGAAAATTAATCAAAAATAAATCAAGATTTATGATAGAGAAAACCTAAAATATTTTAAATTATATTTTTATTTAGCGTTAAACTTTCATTTTGTGTTTAACTGATAAAGTAGACAGTCATGCTAATTAATTATTGTAATTATGAGATGAAGATGGATCAGTTTTATAATATTGATTTAAGTGACGAAAAAAATTACCAGTACATTTTAATATATTTGGTAAACATGATAATAACTAAATAAAACCTATATTTTATAGAGATTTTAGTCCTAAGAATTAACAAAATGACTACATTTAACATTTATGCTAAAATTTTAAATTCATCTTAGTTTCCAGAAATAAGTTATTCAAAACTTAATAAAGCATTAAGTAAAAGAAATTAATAGTTTAAATAAAATGAGAACTCAATAATTGAAAAGATGGTGGGGAGCTGAGAATGAACTTCGTGACAACACTTTCTGGTTTTATGGCTAGGAACAAGTTCCTTTCCTGTCGCTGAGAAAGTCCCTGGTCAGAGTCATTTTCTGAAGG
This sequence comes from Loxodes magnus, assembly GCA_946699065.1. Classification (NCBI taxonomy): domain Eukaryota; phylum Ciliophora; class Karyorelictea; order Loxodida; family Loxodidae; genus Loxodes; species Loxodes magnus. The sequence goes on along the minus strand of CAMPDV010000499.1, from coordinate 2,728 downwards.
GAACACTGTCTTTGAGATTATCCGCTCTTGGTAGGGGCTTGAAGCCTGGCTACTCATAGCGATGGAGCTCCCTGGCAGCTGTGTCTGGAGCACAACAGGATATCCCCGTTATTCATAAAAGAGAGCGTCGAGTCGTGCAATCGGAAAGGAGTTTCCGGTCCAAAAACTTTTTTAGTTAAAATTAATTAATAAAATGAGAACTCAATTTTGCAATTTTCGGAAGGAATTATGAGATTGTCATTTATCTTTTAGCAATCCTAAATGTAAATGCGGATAATACAGCATGTATGAACTTATTATTATATATATGCATTATAAAAACTTAAAGGAATAATTTTAATATCAGGTTGGAAATAATTATTTAAAAAAGATTTATATTTTTTGCTTAGATATATTTAAAATAATTCCCTAAAATATCGCTGAGACATTTCATATCTTTAGGCTAAAATTTATTATAGAGTAATGCTATCTTTCTTAGTTTATCTCTTGGATGTATTATATAGGAAAGAAAGAGTAGGATTCAAGTAAAAATAAACTGAAAAGAGAGAATGCAGATTTTTTATAAAAGTTTTAAAATGTTTTTGATTGAAAAAGCTTTTTTATATAAAAGATGTCCATAAACCTCTTAAAGTTAAAATATTAGTAATTTATTATTTTAGATAGCAAAAATTCAATTTTATTTCAAGCTTATTAAAAGAATGTATTAGATAAATGGTAACTCAATAACTGATTTTAGAATAGAAAGAAAGGAATATTAAAAAATCAAAACAATAATAAATTAAGTTATAAAATTTTTAAGCATAGAAGCAATAGCCCGTATGTAGGATGTGATAACTTGCTCCAAAAATAGAAGTCAATGGCTACACCATTTTGCTATGGATCTACTTAACTACCTGAGAAGCAAAAAATTCAGAAAAAGGAAATTGCTATTTGCTTAAACTAAGAACTAAATATAGTGGTGTTGCAGAGACACTAAAAGTAACACTATTAGAAAAAATATGTGCAGTTTATGTAAAAATTGTATAGACGGACGATTTCCAAATAAATGAGGCTTTTGGATGAAACCAGCGAGAAATGAGATATATTAATTTGAAAATTAAATGAAACTAAACTTAATAATAATAAGTAAATATAGTAATTAATAAAATAAATTTAACCAAATAAAAGAGGGAATCATTATTTTTTTAAACTGAGATCAATCATTAAAAGTGAATTAAAAAACCTTAATGGGTGATAGCATTAAAGATTTTTTTAAAGCAAGTAAAAAGAAGATAGATAAAAAAACAAAAATCTCTTTTTCCGCCAAATTTATAAGATTAATAATTATTAGATAAACAGAAGAGGAATTAAAAGAGCAGAAGAACATCAGAGATACTAAGTAATTAAAAATATTTTAGAATTTACTGAAAGTTAAATACGGTTTCTTCTTTCAGTCGTAGTGATCTAATTAATAATTTTCACGTTAATTTATTAATTAATTTATAAGATAAAATAAAATAAAATGGTACCTAAGAAATAACAGACCTCTCTCAATTATTAAATAAAAAAATAAGAACATAATCTAACTTTAGAATTAATTATCTTATTAAGATAAAGGAAAATAATCTTAGGAATCTTTTGCATAACGAAAGCATTAAAGAACATTTAATCTACAATAAGAATAAAAATACAATTATTAAAATTAAAAAATTAGAATATAAACTAGAAAAAATAAGTGTATAACTAAATATTTATTTTTGACTATAAAAAATAAAATAAGCAGTGTAAATCGTAAATTAAACATGAACTGTTTCAATTGATAAATGTTTTGCTTAAATTTCTCAAATATTTAATTTTAATTTTGTCAGTTTTATTTTCAAATAAAAAAATTCTAAGAAAATTAAAAATTATCATAGATATATATATAAAATGGCTTCTAAGAAATAACAGAACTTTGAACAAAAAACTTTAACAGGAAAATTCTCTAAAAAATAAAAAAGCGAAATAATTATAATGAGTGAAAGTGAGAAATATGATTGATATGATGAACATTAACCACTTGAAAATCCAGAACTAAAAAAACTTCCGACACAAACTCAAATAGAAATATTATCTAAGTCATTAAAAGAGTTTATGTTTAAAAATAGATACCTCACTGATAAAGTAGAAAAATTAGAAAAACTAATACGTCTTTACTTGAGAAACAATATTAATAATCATAAGAAATAGAAAACAAACTGGAACAAAGAATTCATTAAATTTAATAATAAATTCAGGTTACGCCATTTTCGATTTAACAGAATTAATCAGATCCTATAGAAATAGAAAATGAAGCCTCAAATTAAAATAAACAGTAAACGTTTATTTAAAATAAGTAGTAAATTTAAATTAAATAAGTGTTACAGGAATAATAGGTTAAAAGAAGAATAAAATGCTACGTGTGCAATAAATAACACCAATGAAAATACTGCTACTAACTTAGCGAAATTAAAGAAAGAATAAATAAGATATTTTTAGAAAACTATTTAGGATATATCCAACATAAAGCGGAAAAATTTATAGAAAAAATTCTTTAATTCAAATCTTAATCTTGGAGAAATAATTAGGACTACATGCAAGATGAAAACTATTCAGAATATTAAAGGATGGTGCGCTAATGAAGTGCTACACCGCCTAACTAAGCCTAGTAGAAATTCAAGACAAACTAATGGAGACAGGCTGATAGAATAGGTCAGATGGGCTGATTACT